>PVHY01032446.1:0-11867 GCA_004024945.1 Uropsilus gracilis
GAATTGTGATCCCTGGCCCCGGCTGCGGCTTCCTAGGCTGCCACCTACAGGCATATGCCACCATGCCTGGCCCACCTACCCCAGTGTTATTCCTGGAGATCTGGTCAGCCTGGTCTGCAGCCCCCCAGGAATGTGGGACTTCACCCGGGAGGACACTGCTTCAGAAAAGAACACAAAGAGACCTATGGGCCAGTCTTGGACCAACAACTGGTAATGAGAAAGGAACTGGAGAGGGAGGGAGGGGAGGGGAGGGGGCGTGGTTCATGCCCACAAACATGAGCTATGTGCACAAACAATAAGAAAAAAATTAATTTAAAAAATGTACAAAGTTAAAAAAATTTTGTGAATGTCTTTGGGAATGAACCTATGAAATACCACCTTTGAATGTAGATAAGGAGAGGGGAAAAAATCTGTTGGCTATATCTTCCAGTGAAATATGATCCTGGTTTTATTTGAATAGGATGTTCTGCTTGTGTTTTATAATACAGTGCCAATAATTAAAAAATTGTATTAGAAATTCAACATCAGGACTGACTTTTAAAGAAAATAAGAACTTGGAGTGTCCTTTTGTGGAAGGATTTGGAAACAATAGAATTATTAAATACCTTCAACAGATAATCTAATATCCAAAAAATTAAAAAACAAATGAACCAATTAATACATGGGAAGTAGAACTGAATTGACAATTCACCAAAGAGGATGTCTAGAAAGCTGATGTTAGGGAAAAAGTCTTATTTTTACTGAGGGAGATAATGGTCAAAACTATAATGAGAGATCATCTCACAGCTGTGAGAAGAGCATATATTAAAAAGACCCCTAACAACAAGTGCTGGAGAGGATGGGGGACAGAGGAACTTTATTATACTGTTGGTGGGAATGTGAACTGGTGCCATCAGTTTATAAAAAGTGATCTAGGTTTACCTTAAAATTCTAAAAATGGAAATACCACGTAGCCACCCCACTCTTGGACATTCAGTTGGTGAAATCACCCACTCAGATAATTACGTGTTCTGTAACATTCATGGCAGCGGTACTCACAATCACGAGGACTTGGAAGCAACCTAAGTGTCCACTGATAGAAGACTGGGCCAAAAAGACAAGGCCTGTCCACACTGTGGGCCACTATTCAGTTGTAAGGAAAGAGGAAACGCTGCCATTTACAGCAAAAAGAGAAGCCTCTGAGGACATGGTGTGCAATAAAGCAAATCAGAATGACAAAGACAGATAAGGGATGTTTTCCCATAGTGGACAAAGCAAGCCACTGAAACCGGCTAGACGCTAACCAACAATGGGAGGTTTCCGGGGTTACTGCTGGCGCCTGCCATCCATCCACGAAACCTAAGAGCCACCGAGCTTCCTGAGAGGTCCCCACTGCCAGCACTCCGCCCTTGGGTGACCTGGGATGTCTGCACCCAGATCTGTAGATGCGTCCAGCCCGGACACACCTCTGCAGTTAAGTCTCCATCACACCGTGCAAGCCAACAGGGCAGAGTTGAGATGAGAAAGGTTCCCTGACTATGCCCAGCCCCTGGCCTCACGCCAGCAGTGAGCATAGTAGGTGGGGGCTACTGACAAGAGCTGGGGACAGATACAAAGGAGCCAGTGTAAGGAAAGCAGAAGTGATGACTCAGCTCCAGGTCCGGATTTGCCTCTTTTTTGCCTAAGAGATGAGTCAGCGCCTGTCTGCCTTTACTTTCTAAGTCTTCTCAGCCAGTCTAGGAGGGTGATGAAGGAAAGCGCCTATCCCCCCACGGCCTTGAGTTCAAACTCTGTCTCTGCTACTTACTGATGAGACAGGGCAAACCACGAAGCTTGCATTTCACCACCTGGAAGCTGGAGGTGCTAGCGCCCACCGTGCATGATTCCTTCATCCCAGTAGTGTGGACTGAGCTCCTTCTAGGCGCAGGGCATCGGGATAGGGCAGCAAACCAACCAGACATTATTCCTACCTCTTTGGGAAGTCCATTCTAGTGTGGAAAAACAAGTCCTGGGAGGTGATGTCAGGAAGAGAGTGAATGAGATGGGGCCGGAGAAGGACCGACAAAGGCTGTTAGCCAGAGGGCTGCCAAGGTGGGCAACTGGGGCTCGGTTTCCTGGAACTCCTCCAAGAGGCTGTGTGGAGGCCAGGCCAGTGGACCCATTGGAGGGCAGAGCTTCTGAGGCGCTTACCCATCTTCTGTTTTACAGATTGAGGGTCGCCTGGGGACTTACTCTCCCTATTTCCCCAGGGTAAGAGCGCCCCCAGGCGGAGGCGAGGAGGGGTGCAGGTCCTCGCATGGAGATGCGAGCCTCGAACCAGAAGTGTAGGTGGGTGCAGGTGCAGGCAGGTGGGCGGTGGATGTGTGAAACATCAACAGCCTCAGGGACCCTGATTCTTCGTGACTAATTCTGCTGGGCAAAGCTGTAAGTGCTTTACAAATACCGAGTCCCAGAGGCCTTGTCAAACACAAAATCCTTTTTTTTTTTTAAGGTCAGGTCTCACTATGTTGCCCGGGTAGTCCCAATCCCACAGACTCAAGCGATCCCCAGCCTCAACCTCCCAGGTAGCTGGGATTACAGGCGTGCGCCCCTGCACCCGGCCTCTAACACAAATTCTGTCCCCCCACTTTGCAGGTGGAGAAACCGAGGTGCAGGAGAATGACAGTCAACTTAGCCTGATCACGAGCTGATGAGCAGCAGAGCGGGTCAGACCCAGGAGGTCGGCGCTCCTCACGCCTGGAGACTGCTCCTGCTCCAGCCCGCTCGGGCTTGTGACCTCCTTCGCCATCCACCCACAAACTCCACGCAGGCGTCTTCCTCTGCAGCCGCAGGGCCGTCCCTTGCCAGGGGAACCGATTTTGCAAATGAAAACACAGGGTGCCCAGGAAAATTTGAATTTCAGATAAACAGTGAGTCACTTTCAGCACCAGTACAGCCTGGGTTTCTTGTGTTTGTAAGAGGTAAAATATTCGGTGGGATACACTTATGCTAAGACATGGTTGTTTGAAATCCAAGAGCAACTAACTAGGCAGCCTGCATTTTAGCCGGCAACCACACAACCACTGTTCCCTCCCTGTGGGAGGGGAGCAGGAGAAGCCCCCTGTTGTTACTCCTATATTTTATGGAGTTCGGTATTTTAAATTGGATTTTGGTATCATGGCGCTCCTCCCCCCGCCCCCCAAATTTCACTGGCTTCACACAACAGGAGACTTATTTCTTATTCCTGAAAGTTCAAAATGAACATGTGGGTTGTCAGCCCCCAATCCATAACCCAAGGTCCTGGGAGCCACCATCTTCTCCACCAGGCTGAGTAAGAGGGAGCATGAAGGGCCATCCAGGAGCTAGCTGGTCTTGAATCTGCTGCATCCCATTGGGCAGAATTCAGTCACGTGACGACCATCCTAGCAAGGGATGCTGGGAAATGTAGGCCCACCGTCCGCCAAGGAAATGGTGGTAATAGCTTTTGGTTAACTCTGAATTCCTTCCGGGCTTGGACATCTGATCCTTATCTCACACCGTCGTCCCGTCTCACTACACTTCAGGGTCCTCTAAATGAAGATCTCGTCCCACTTCTTGTTTTGCCCTTTCTGTTCCTTCTGACAAGGATGTCTTCGCTCTATCTTCCTGGCGCTTTCCTTCCCATTCTTCAAGTCTTACTTGGGGATCACCTCCTCTAAGATGTCTTCCATGATCATCCACCAAGAGTAGACGCCTCTCCTGCTGCATCTGTGGCAGAGTTCTATTCGTTTTCCTCTTACTACTTAACAGTTTGAAATTATTGTATCTGTTCCTATACTTATCATCTGTCTCACCAGTAGACTATAATAAGTCCATGAGACCAGGGTCCACTCTTTGGTTCACCATTGCACTCCCAGCTTCTAACTCAGGGTCTGTCTCAGAGTAAGAACTGATAAATATTAAGTACACCTGGAGCATAGCTGAGTAATTAAATAAGTGACCCAAACACACCCCACATACCGATGTCGTAGGTCCGTCGTATACAAATTATGCGGTTTTCCAACCATCAACTAAGGAAGTCATTGGATTTTTCCCAAGGGACTGGCTGAGGATGCGTCCATGTAGATGATCCAAGACACAAATAGAGCAAAATGATTTATTCTGGGTTACTGGTGACTCAATGTCTGGGAATAGAAACATACTCCAAACCTTTGCTCTAATTAGTCAAGGTAATTATTAGGCACAATAATTAGGCATGAATGACCTCACCAGGCTGTTTTGTAACTTCTGGAATTTAGGATCAGTACTAATTTTGCCTTAATGACAACATTTGTTATGGCTTGCCACCTCAAAAACCTTTCTTGCTTTTTCTGAGCAATCACTTGTCTTGAATACAATCTTCTCAATAAAAGATGCTTTGACTCACTGTCACATTCTAGGATCCTTCATCTCTGATACTGCTTTTGTTTCCTGGGATATTTTGGCTTTGTTTCTAGTGGTCAATTCTGCTCCTATTAGTCACTCCTCTCCTGGTTCACTGACATGTGGGATCCATATGTATCGAACCCCCTACCAGCTCAGGGCATCAGGGAGTGAGTTCCCAGTCTGGAAAGAAATTTCCTGTGCCTTGTTGGCAGTGTGTGGAGAGTTTGCAGCATTTTTTTTTCCTCTTCCACCCGCCTCAGTTTGCAGCATTTTAATTGCTTCTTTATCTTATTCTGACCCCCAGACACAGCCACCATTTCCTGATGAGGCATCACATTGCACACGTGGACTCATTAACAATCTTCAAAACAGACCTATAAGGAGTATTCTATTATTAGACCTACTGTGATCATCTGCATTTTATAGACAAGGTAACCGAGGAGCAGGGCGCTTCTATGACTTGCCCCAAAACTCATAGCAGATCAGTAAGAGCTGCCGGGTCTGAACCCAGGGAGTTATTTCAGAACCTGAGTTCTTAACCACTATACAGACTCATTGTATGGCGGATTTTGATTCTTCAGAAAGGCCCCCAGATTCTCTGACACTGCCTGTCTACCTGTGTGTGTGCATCTACATATGTTCACTCAACAAATGTGCTGGGGGTTTGTGTTCTCTCTGCAGCATGCCAGCAAAGTGATGAGCAGGGATATGGAGATGAGTGAGAGAAAATCTTTACCCTAGAGTCAGAAAAGTGTGGAGAAAGGGTCAGCATTTTGGAGCCAGATCTTGGACTCAAGTCCTATTCTGTAATTAGGGGAGCCAGACTCAGCAAACACAAATACAGATCACCTAGTTAAATCTGAGTTTTAGATAAACAGCGAATATATTTTTTTCATGTAAGTATGTCCAACATCATGCCACATTGTATGTTTTCTGGCAACTTCACAAGAAATTGCTGTGTGACCTTGGGTATATCCCTTACCTTCTCTAGTCGCTATCTATTCAAAATAATAATCTCCATTTCACAGCGTTGCTTTAAGGAGTAAATGAGAATGCTTCCAAAGTACTTGGACTGCTGCAGGACTTCCTAACTTGTCCCATTCCCATAGCTAGCCCACTGCAAACTCTTCCCTGTAGTAGCCAGGGTACAGGAGACTTTTAAATCAGTTCTTGCTGGGCGTGGTGGCATGTGCCTTTAATCCCAGCCTTGGGAAGCTGAGGCTAGGAATCGCTTGAGTCTGTGGGTTCGAGACTACCCCCGGCAACATAGCAAGACCTACTCTCAAAAAAATAGCCAGGTGTGGTAGTGCGTGCATGTAATCCCAGCCTTGGGAAGCTGAAACTAGGGAGCACTTGAGTCTGTAGGTTCGGGACTACCCTGGGCAACACAGTGAGACCTGGTCTGTAAAAAAATCAGTTCAGGCTGCTGCCTATTGAAAATGCTTGAAGGTTCCTCCAACTCCTAGACCAAAGCCCAAAGGCAGCTGCTGTTTCTGAAGTCCCTCAGGCTTTTGTGGGGCCCAGGGTGAAGACGTTGGTCACCAGAACTAACCAGTACCATTCTCAGCCCAGCCATTTTCTTTGCCCAGGGTTGGGCCGCCAAGTATAGAGAGGAAGATGGACAGTGGAGAGGAATTTAAAGGATGACCTATAAATGAGCATGCGGGGGGGGGTGGAGGGCACGGGATACCACCGAACCAAATCCATCACCTCTCCCTGGCCTCCACCAGTTGTTGGTTTGACTATTTCTTTCTGGCCACCTTCCACAGCCTGGTGATCTCCCAGCTTTCACATTAAAATGAACACAAACATGGAAAGCCGCAAAAATTGTACAAAAGTAGAGAGAATAGTGTCATGAACCCAGTTCCAAAAACCATCAACTCCTCAGCTCAAGGTGGAACCACTTTTGCCCATTTAGCTACAGTTCCCAGGAATTTTTAATTCTCAAAATTTTTTGAAAAATATTTAGTCTCCCCAACTCAACTTTTTCTTTCTTTCTTTCTTTCTTTCTTTCTTTCTTTCTTTCTTTCTTTCTTTCTTTCTTTCTTTCTTTCTTTCTTTCTTTCCTTCCTTCCTTCCTTCCTTCCTTCCTTCCTTCCTTCCTTCCTTCCTTCCTTCCTTCCTTCCTTCCTTCCTTTCTTTCTTTCTCTTTCTTTCTCTCTTTTTTTTTTTGAGACTAAGTCTTGCTATGTTATCAGGGTAGTCCCAATCCCATGGGCTCAAGCGATCCCCAGCCTCAGCCTCCCAAGGAACTGGGATTCAGGCACGCGCCACTGCACCTGGCTGCTTTTTTGAGACCAGTTCTCTCTGTGTTACCCAGGGTAATCTTGAACCCGCAAACTCAAGCAATTCCTGGCCTGTTGCCTCCCAGTATTTGGATTACAAGCATGTACCACCACACCCAGCTCCTGCAGCTCTTTCTTGAGGCATAAGCTCTACCCCAAGATTCCTTCAGGGATTTTTTTTTTTTTAATTTAAACCTTGGCTACTCAAAGCCAAGTTTAGAGAATTTAAAAAAGAAGACTCTCTTTGCAAATCTTGCACATCAGAAGGCTTGGCTTTAGAGAGTATTATCTCTGCCATGAATTTCAAAAGTCTGCCTAGGAACTGGAAAAAGCCAAGTTTTTGGGTCTTTGACGCCCTCCCTCTCTCTCTCTCGCTCTCTCTGAGTTGCTGTGTGTCAGGCCTGTCCAGGGGTGGTGTCCAGAATGATTCAGAACCCTCAGCACTCAGATTTGTGTGGAGCAGGGTCACAGGACCTTTTTAAAAAGGGAACAAACATAACATTGCTACATGTGCAAAAATTATTGCATGTTGCTCGCCCATGGCTGTGAAAATAACTCCAACGAGTGAAAATGAGTCCCCAGAATGTTCTCAGGTCATGTCCACTGCTGAAAGCTCATCAATGCTCATTTCTCCTCCTAAGAAAATGCACAGACGCTAACATGTAATCTGGGGTGGTGACTTTCTAGCTAATAGGTCAGTCTCCTAGAGGTCTCTGCTAGGTTTCTCCAGGCTGCGTACAGGCTCCCACCTGCAAGCCAGAGTGCTGGCATCATCTGTCCATCTGATTGGCTGATGCGGAATCCTGGGCATGAGTGGTGAAGGCAGTCACCCATTTTAAAAAGTGAGATTTTTTTTTCTCTTCAGGCACATCCACTGAAATCGCCCCATATTTATCAAAAGATAGAGTCTCCCAGGACGCAGGACTTTCCCAGGCAGGGTAACCCAGGTCCCAAGATGACACAGGCTCACAGCAAGCCACTGAGAATAGCATGGCTGTGTTTGTCCTCCGCTCAGCCAGCAGATTCCAGGTGACCCACCCTGCCAGCGCTGGCTTGGTTTCCAGATGGGCAGCTCTTCTGCAGAAGAAGTCAGAACAGCTTGTGTCCTTCCAGCCAGAGGCGAGAACGCTTATGTTTACGTAAAGGGGCCCCAGATTACCATCAGGTGTGCACTGATTGTTTTGTTTTAGTTTATTTTTTATTAGCTTTATTTTTTATTGATTGTACATATACCTGTACATATATCTATACATGTGTGTATATCTATATGTATACATGCATATATACATATAAAACATCATTGTCTGCCCCAAGGTTGTCCCATCACCTTATCACCTGTGAACCATCTCAGTCTTTTATGCCTTCCCCCTCCCCCATTTTCTTCCTTCTCCTCTCTCTCACTCTATATTTCGGTTCTATATTTTGGGCAGTTTTTAGTTTGTTTGTTTTTCCCTAAATCCCTCATACAAGTGAGACCATCTCATATTTCTCTTTGCTTCCTGGCTTATTTCTGCTAGCGTGAGTCCTTCTAGCTCCATCCATGTTGCTGCAAGTGACATAAGAGTGTCTTCTTTGGTTGGTGCATAATATTTATTCTAGAAAAGATGATGCCCAGATCTTCCACATTCTTCATGCTCACTTTGATTTTCTCGGGCGGTAAACACCTGATGTTATTACTGTATCCGGCACAATGAATGAACTGATCCTGGCACCTTATTAGTAAGTAAAATACACTTCGTCCCGTTTCCTTAGTTTTTCCAAAAAACTTTTTCTGTTCCCAAATCCTGTCTGGGAAACCATCTTACATTTAGGCTTCCGGCCTCCTTATACTTGTCGTAGTGTCTCCGACGTTCTTTGTTTTGGGTTTTGAGATAAAATTCACATGCTGGAAGATTCACCCCCAATAGGTTCCAGAACATTCAAAAATTGTGCAACCTTCGCTACAATGTAATTTCAGGTCGTTTCAGTCACCTCTGTGAGAAACCAGATACCTGAGTGAAAACCGCCCCTACCAGCTCCTGACACCCACTAGCTCACTGTCTGTCCCTATCGATTTCCCTGATCTGGACATTTCATATAATAAGTTAATTAATGAACACAATACAGATAAATCAGACAATAAAGCCTGTTGTGATGGCGCCCATCTGTAATCCCAGCGCTGGGAGGCTGAGGCCAGGGATCGCTTGAGTCCGAGGGTTCGAGACTACCCCGGGCAAACCCCAGCCTCAGCTTCCCAGGTAGCTGGGATTACAGGTGCGTGCCACCACACCCAGCTATTTTTTTGGGATTAGGTCTCGCTGTGTTGCCCCAAGTGGGACTCTAACCTCGATCCCTAGCCCCAGCCGCTTCATAGGCTGAAGCTTATAGGCACAAGCCACCGTGACGGGCAAATGTATACATTTTTTTAAACTGAGGCCACACTGGCTGATCGCATAACTGGACGTTATCATTGACACCTGCTGCCCTGCCTCTGACTCCCCAAATCTGATTTCTTCCATTACCATACAGTGGACCCCTTCACCCATGTCATCCTCTTCACCTCTTCATCCTCTTCACCCCTCTCCTTTCCAGTCTGTTCTCTGTTTCTGTTTCATTCTCTTTGCCTGTTTGCCTCACTTTTTATGTTCCTCACAGACATGTGTCCACAGGACATTTGTCTTTCTTCTTTTGACTCATCGCATGTTAGGTTTCTTTTAGAAATAGCTAGATGGCTAAACACACAGAGAGCACATCGTTTAATATGGGAAATCAAAAATAACTTTTGGAAATAAAACGAATTTTTCCGGGGGGGGGGGGAATAAATAAATAAATAGATAAATCTAAGTTTTCCTCCTCACAAAAATCCAAACATATCTATGTTGGGCAAGGTACAAACAGGACACTTGGGTAAACCATCAATTGTCCCCCACCCAAACACAAAGGCCACATTTCCACACACCTCCTCCTATTACTTTTTCTATGCATGTACACACGGATGTTTGTTTTACAAATAATGATTTTCCTAAGTACCATTTTCTACTTCCAAAATTGCAATCCTCTTTAAGTGGTTGCTCAGCATTCAATGGTGGGGTTGTGACTTCAGTTCTAAGAATAATTTCTTACTTGGGGCACTTAGTTTATTTTTAGTTTTGGTTCTTACAAATAATACTGTAATGAGTTGAATTTGTTTGTTGAGGTGTTGTTTGGTGGTGGCTGTTGTTTGCCAAATCTTTGTGTATATACTTATTTTATTTATATAGTTTTCTAAATACAGGATTGATTTGGGTGGGTGTGAATTGTCATCTCCACCATAACCCAGGAGGCCTATAAAATATCTAGTTTCTGTATCCCCACCCACACTGAATATTAAATTCAATATTTGTTTTAAAGTCTCTGTAAATTATTTTATTTAGTATAGTATATTTTTAACACAATTAAACTTCTATTTGAAAAAATATAAAAGGCCTTTATTGAAAATATCGCTCCAAATAAAAGCGATAGCACCTTGTTTATGGTGGAGATGCATCTGAGAAATGCCCCATTAGCTGATTTGGTCCTTGTGCAAATGTCATAGAGTATAATTGCAAGGTGACAGGGCCTTTTGCATACCCTGGTTTACATGGGGCCCATCACTGTACCGGCCAGCCATTGCTGACCGAGATGCCACCATTCGAAGCAGGCTGTGAATCTACTGCAATGTTAGTAGAGTTACAGCATGTGGCCAAGTGAAGAAACGAATACAACCGTCTATTAAAGTGAATGGGGAGGCTGGGCACGGTGGCTCGTGCTGGTAAGCTTCAGCCTATGAAGCGGCCGGGGCTAGGGATCACGGTTCGAGCCCCGCCTGGGGCCCGTAGCAAAACCTAGTTCCAAAAAAAAATAGCTGGGCGTGGTGGTGCATGCCTGTAATCCCAGCTACCTGGGAAGCTGAGGCCGGGGATTGGTTGAGTTTGTGGTATCCTGGGCAACAAGAGCCTGCGGTTCCACGGGCAAAAATAGCAAGACCTAGTCATAAAATAAATAAAATAAAATAAATAAAATAAAATAAAAGTGAATGGGGAAATCTGACAGGAATAACTCCACCAGGGGCTCCCATTTCTCCCGGGGAATGACAGATCCTAATGATGGTCTATACCATCAACACAAGCAAGGACATGCCCCTGGCTTTTGTCCCCCAACCTCATGAACCCAGCCTCATCCTGAGAAGCACATCAGATAAAACCCAGCTCGAGGAGAGGCTACCAAATCCCTAACCAGGACTTCTTAAAACTATTAAAGTCAGAAGCACTTAACATGGTAAGTCCAGCAACGGATGAACCGGATCAGCTAACGTGGCACAGCCAGTCAGCGGATGCCTAGTCACCCATGGAGAGGAATGAACCACCTGGGAAAAGCTCAAGCACACGCTCAGTGGAAAAAGGCAGACACCTGCCAGACACAGACACTCGCCAACACATGCCCCTTCCTCCCTCGCCCTCTGATCTCTTTCTTGGGCTGCCCCTTGGCTAAACCTGGAACTCCGTGCACAGCAGTGGGTGAGGAGCTGCATAAGTCAGCCTCTGAGAGCAGAGACAAGAGAGGAGGGGGCCCAGTGCTCGGGCTGAAGTCAGGTCAAAAGAGGCAGAAGCCACCAACCAATAAGTCACAGGGAAAAAAAAAACCTCTTAAAATGCAGCTTCTGCCACCCAGCTTTCTTCCACCTGTGCATAACATTTGTCACTCAAATGCAGCTCAACAATAGTTTTATCTACAAAGAAATCCAACAGGGAAACGAAAAGTCACAAAGCCACACGAGGCAGTTATCTCACCCCGGTCACCATTCTCAGACCCAAAGGGCCCAAAGACACACGTCCAAGATGGTGCCCTTTGCCCCTGCAAACCCGAGGCAGGCAGTCTGCCAAGTCCAGTCTTTTCCGGCGTCTTCTCTTGGCTTCTTCTCTCTCCAGTGTTCTGTGCTGCTCTGCTGCTCCAAGTCTTCAAATTTTTCCCCAAATTGCTGATGCACAGATCGGCTTCCCAATTCCCTGGCCATCTCCAGGTACCAGCTCACTATGCCACCTGGCTGCGGTGCCACACTCTCCACACCACCCACTCTTCTGCCGACCACCATGGCTCCTTGCCACCTCCAACTCACTCTTCCAGGGGCTTCCCCTGGCCAGGCCACGTGGGCCTGTTCTCTGTCTGCTACTCTCATCTCCATTTTTATTTTCTTTCCTCCTTCTTTCCTTTTTTTTTTTTTTT
>PVHY01032447.1:0-11877 GCA_004024945.1 Uropsilus gracilis
AGAAGGCTGGGGATGGTGGTAAGAACCCACGAGTGGAAAGTTTAAACTGTGTTTTAAAGTTTTTCTTTTCTGCAGTTTTTGGAACTGAAAGCAGAGAGAAGCTTGGTAGCTGATGTTTGCATATCAATGGTAAAGGTGATCAGTGAAAATGCTAATGAAGAGTGTGTAGCCTGCTTTGTAGAGAGTAGCAGGCAGATAGCTGTATCCAGTTAAGGATAAAGGTGGATGCAAAGGAACTGCTTGGGAGAGAGAAGCAAGCAGATAGGGGTAAACAGTTAAGTAAAAACAGTCTCTTTTTACCCTGTTTCAGTATCACCTCCTAGCTGAACTTCTTACACTCAAATGGTTGTCTCATGATCTTCTAGGGAGGAGCACCTATATTGCTAAGCTGTGTGTCCTTAATTAGCGCTTCTTGACTTAGGTCTAAAATTTCCAAAATGAAGAAAGGATTTAGATAAAGTAGAATGGTACCTTTTCAAATTTTCCTTATTCCCTTTTAGACATTCTTGTAAGCATTAACAAAGTTTTATGGGAAGAATAATTCATTGTTCTGAAGTTTCATTTTTTCTTATTAATTTATAATTAAACCAAGAATGATTTTTAGATTTTGTAAATTTTTTTTTAATTGAGGTAATATTGGTTTACAACACTGTATGTGATTTAGGGACACAGGTTCACCCATCCTTAGCTATTCATCACATCATACCTACCATCAAATCACCTTTGTCCCTTTACACCATTTAAACCCTCTTTCTCTTTTATCTGCTCTGCTTCCTCCCTTTCCCCTCTTGCAGCTTCAACTCTTCAGGCACATTTCTGGATTTTGTTTTTGTTTAGCTTTGTCAGTTCCTATATTTCATTTCTCTATATTCCAACATGAGTGAAATCATCTGGTATTTGTTTTTCTCCTTCTGGCTTATTTCACTTAGCATAATTCTCTCCAGTTCTATCCATGTTGAGACAAATGGCCAGATTGCAGACTGCTGTTTTTTTTTTTAATACTTGATTGCTTCTTTTTTTTTTAATACTTGAGTAGTATCCCACTGTGTATATATAAGCCATATTTTCTTAACCCACTCATCGATTAATGAACACTTAGGTTATAGCCACAATCGTAACTAGTATATCCTGAATACAACCATTTAATGTCCACTGAATAAAAATAAAACTAATCCATGGGAGATATAGAAACTAAGGGATATATACATAAATTTAAATCTCCATGACCGTGGGACTCTTGTGTTAAACATTGTAATAGTCTTTAAGATCTGACTAGTCATGGAATTTTCTGGAAACAGATCAAGAGTTTAGGAGAAGTGGTGGGAAGGCAGTAATGAAAGAAAATATAGACATTGCGTACAGACTGTATTAACAAGTTTCAGTGTAAGGAACTGAAATTGGTATGAGAAAGTTTTTCTTTTTTTTAAAATATGTCATGTTTTTATATTTAGCCAGATCAGAAAGCAAGTGTCACTCAAACTTTTAAAATCTGGCAGTAAGTAATTAGCACTGTTTAATTTCTTTGTACTATATTTAAAACAATGCCAGCATATTCAAATAGGGATTAATGTTAACAATGGGTAAAAGAACAGATCCTGTCTGGTCTTTGATTCAGAACTCTAAGCATCTATCTTTTTTTCTCTAGAGGAGAACAATGGAGACATTGTATTATGGAACCAGCAGAACAAATATATTCCACTCCTTTGTTTTTCTAAATTAATCCTCTTTGATAAGAAAGAGGTGGTTCCCGAGTTAATGGGATGTATCTTGTTTTCCCTCTGTATCTTTGGCTGAGGGCAAGTCTGCTCAACTGTGACCAAAAGTTCCTGCATGATTGATTTTACTGAGAACTTATCTTTCTCTCTAGCTTCTCTACATGTTTTGGGCTGAAAGAGAAACTATTAATTTGTGTTCTAATCACAAAAATAGTTTTCAGTTAAAGTAGAATGGCACGTTTTCATCTTTTCCTTCTCCCCTTTCAATCTTTGCATTTTTCTAGGAGCTACTGAATTGGTTCTAGTCCACACTTCAATTTCTTTTGTAAAAGCAAACAATAAACTATTGAGACCTTATGATCCTTAAAACCTAGAGGATTTGGAAATCAATACTGACATATTTGGCTCCTTGCTTTGGAAGAGAGAAAATTTAGTCTCATATTTTTGGATTTGTCACAGATTTCTTGTGGAAAGTCTTGAGAGAGTCTCTTATTCCCTTCCCTCCTCTTAAGCCTGATTAAGAGGCTATTTTCTGAATTTCATATTTGAAGTTTTAAATATCAAAATTTATCTAAGACTTAAACATCTTGTTTGTAATTTAAAATATTTTCTTAAGATTAAAATATCACTTATAAATAACTGATCAAGATGTCACCTCCTTAAATAAAAATAGATCTTATTTTAACCCCACCCCACTCCCTCAGAGGAAAAAAATTATCCCTGGTGAAGCTGTGACCCCAACATGTGCAGTATGATTTGTTCATAAAATTTAGACACTGCTGCCATTAGCTGTGTCTGAAAAACTCAAGAGACTGAGAATGGTCTAGGCCAGATTAGGGTGTTTCCTTCTTTCACTTTGTTGCAAACCTTGAGCAGTCCTGGTGAACTAGTAACCCTGGGCTATTGTTTCAAGGCCCAGGTGGGGAAGAGAAAATGAATCATCAAGAGGGTATGTGAAGGGAAATTGGACCCTCTAGTTTTCAGGAGGGGAGGGTTGGCAAGAAAAAGCATACAAAAGCAGAGAAGCAGATCCTGAGACAGAGACTTTCAGGAAGGAGACAGTTGAGAATGCCAGGCAGGTAAAGAGTAACCAGAGTGACCAGGCTCGGTGGAAGCCCCCTGGAAGAGTGAGCTGGTACTTGGAGATAGCAAGGGATTTGGAAAGCTGACTTGGCATCAGCATTTGTTGAAAAAGTTTGAAGAGCCTTGGAGAAGATGACCAGCTGGGAACATGGAGAGAGAAGAAGCAAAAAGAAGACAGAAAAGAAAGACAGACTGGCTTTTGCAAAGTGCCTCCCTTAGGTTTGGAGGGGCAAAAGGGCACATTTTAGACATGTGTCATTGGGAACTTTGTGACTAAAAATGTTGACTAGGGAAAGATAACGGGCTACCTTTTGTTTTTCTAGTTAATTTTCCTTGTAAATAAGACCCTGTTGCATGAATTGCATTTGACTGGCCACTGCTACATGCACTTCGTAAGAACCTGAAATAATCTGGGCAGCAGAAGCCACATTTTAAAAGTGCTGCTTTTTTGGGGGGCATAATTATGTTTTATATTTATTTATTTATTTGTTTATTTATATATAATTTTTTTCCCTGGGGGATCACCCACCACCTTCCCTCCCTGACCACTCCCTCCTATCTCTCCCTCCCCCCTAGTTGCATTCTTCAGTTTATTTGTTAGCTTGTTTGGACTTTTCCTACTGACCTTTTACTTGTTTTTCCTATTACCCATATATTAGTGAAACCATTTGGTTTCTGTAAAAGTGCTGCTTTTTTTTCTTTTGGCTTGTAGGATGGAGGCTTCTGCCCCATTAGTTGCTGATATCACTAGGAAAACCTTTCTTTAACCCTCACAAATTGTTTTACCTTGCTCCCCAACCCAAGGAACAGAATGGAAGAAAGAAGATAAATCATCACTTCAGAAGCAAAATTGGGTTAATTTTAAAGGTAGGGCTGAGAGGTGGTGGAGAGAGTTTGGTGGGTATGAAACCACCAAAATTCAAATTCAAACTTTTCCATCTAAATTTCAACTCCCACCAAACTCCAAATGGGGCTAGTAGCAATGTGACAATTCTCAGGTGGTAGAGGAGGAAGCAGCTGACTAGCTCCAGATTTTGTTCCAGAAGTGTTGAAGTGGTCATATTGAGGGCATGGAAACCTGAAAAGAACTCCAGTTTCTAAAATCACAGAGGTTGTCAGTAATCAATTTCCCTTTATTTAACAGCTAAGCCCACTTTTTGTAAAGTGGACCCTGAGATGCAATACTCAAATATTGCCCTCCTCCCAGGAATGGACTTTCTCCTACTTGCTAGGAATACTTCTATAAGGCTGCCCTCAATTTTCAGTCTCTTTAAGATGTGGACTCAGTGGTAAAAAGCTGCCCCAATTCAGTTTGCATTTTCAGGCTGGTCCACCTCAGTGACTCATAGGGTGAAGGTATAAAGGTTTTTAAGGTTAATTCTTATCTAATAAACACTTCACATCCCAAAATTATAAGGAAATCCATCATATTTTGTCATAAAATTTTAAAGCCTTATTTTTAATCCATCTGGAATTGATTTTATATGGTGTGAAAGGTAAGGATTAATTTCTTTTTAATTCCCCATATGACCATCAGTTGTTCTAATCCTATTAATCAAATCACTGAAAGGCAAGACCACCTCTGTTATATATCAGGTATCTATACCTGTGTGAATTTGTATTTGGATTTTTCCCCATGGGCACCCTATATCTATGTCCATTCCATTACCACACTGCCTTATTACTATAGCTTTGTAGTAAGTCTTAAAGCAAAGGAGGTGAAGGACCCCTCTTTTTCCTGCTTCAGTGGTTTCTTGATTATCCTGTCTTTTCACTTGCAAATAAAATTTAGAATGAGTTTCTCAAATTCTATTAAAAATCCTATTGGGTTTTGACAGACATTAATTTAGAACTCAAAATACTGCATGACTGAATTGAAAACATGGCAATGTTGTCTTCCTAATTACCAATACAATACATCTTTTAAATTATGTAGGTTTTCTGTAGTGTCTTTAAATCAGCTTTATAATTTTCTCCTTAAACATCTTGCATTCATAGATTCATTTTTATGTTACTTGTATTTTTGAGTTACCATACATGATTATGTTTATTATCATCATTAGTTACTAAAGATAACACTATTGATTTTACCTTTATCATCTTGTTGAATTCATGAAATGATTTTGAAATATCTGTAGATTCTTTTTGCTTTTCAAAGTGCTAGACCAGCTGAGGAGGTCTGCTTTTGAGTTTCGTAGGTTAGAATGTATATGTATATGTATATGTATTCTAATACATATTAGAATAATATGTATTATTTGTGCACTCTCAGTTTTTCCTTTCAATTCCTACAGCTTTTATCTTTTTCTTTTTCTTGTGTGAGGTACAAATTGTAGTACAACACTTGGATGATATTGTGCCTTTTTCTTTTGTTCTTTATTTTAAAGGAGATGATTTGAATATTTTTATTTTAAAGATTTTTTTCTCATACTGTTTAACACATGAAGAAAATTTTCCATTTGTAAATCAATAGGTTATAGCCTGAATGAATGCTGATTTTTATAAAATATCTACCTTTTTCAGCAGCTATGTAATTATTTGTTTTTTTCTTTATTGCTGAAAGCTACACCCATAAATTTATTATTATGATAATAAATAATAAATCTATTCTTATATAATCATAAATCTATTATGTTCATAGATTTGTCTGATATCAGACCAACTTTGAATTTCTGGAATAAAACCAATTTGGTGACAATATTGGTCCTTCTAACACTATCATTTAAATTGAGGTTAGGTATCTCATATATATGTGCTTTGAAGTCACACTACAGAAATCATGAACCCTCAAACAAAGGGTGGATTAGCAGCAAAGAACAATGATGACAGTTTCTACATATCAGTCAGTCAGGAGTAAATACGTATCAGTCAGTCAGGAGTAAATTGTAGTAAGAATTTGAGTCCATCTTTTGATGATGAGTATTTGACATGCAAGTCAAATATGAGTATATGACAGCAAGCCTTACTTTGCTCTCTTAGCTCTTTCTCTTTGCCTTCTGCTTTGAATCTGGGAAAGCTAATAATAAAGACTAAGTGCTCTTTCCTTTGGAGCAGGCAGCAGATTCAAACCAGGGGAACGTCTGTGTCTGTGTAGGAACCCTCATTTGGCTTCTCTCCTGTCCACAGTGAAAGCCCCAGGCTGAACCCTTCTTCCTCTTCTCTTAGGCCAGTGCTGGACCATCTGAGAAACTCTGCTTTGGAGTCTCCTTCAAATCTCATTATGCTAGTACTAACATTTTCCTACCTTTGTGTCAAGGGGCAGAGGGGATCATCAGTCGTTACAGTCAAACACATTTTGAGTCCATCCTGAAACTGTAATTATTACAAAACAATGTGCTAATGATAAATGAGACCAGAATTTATTTTTACCTTTACTCTTATTGCCTTGGTTGAGTATCAGAGTCATACTAGACATTGAAGGAGTTAGAAAATAACAAAATTCTTTGTTACTGTGAAGGTGGTATAAGGTTAGACTTATCTGTTCCTTAGATTTTCATAGAACTCATCTATAAAACCAGGGAAGGAATATTTTATGAACAATATTCTAAGCTATGATTTAACTTCAGTGATTTTCAGGTAATTCAAGTTTCCTATTCATCTTTTCAATCTGAGAAAATGAGAAAAATAATTCAACTTTCCTAGATTTTAATGTGGGTTGTGTGGTGATACCAAGTAGAGGCAGAAACTGTAAGGGTACTCACTGGGGTCTTTTTACAAGGTCACTAACCCCATTGGTGAAGCTTCAATTGACTTCACAATGGACCTTATAGACTGATGATTAATTCTAACTGAAATTATAGAGAAGGCTTCTTAGGGGGTGTGAATTTCAATTAAGGTTTGAAAAACAACCAGAGAGACTCCAAGTGTTAGAGAGTCCTTTTGACACAATATATTCCAGATTGCCTATCTGGATACTACTAATATGTGAGATCCTTTTGGAGGCACTTTTGAATATTTTTTTTTTAAATTTGAGGTAAAACTGGTTTCCCACACTGTATATGAAAGCTGTCGTTTTGATTCATAATGTTTACTGGGTTTTCCTTTGACTATGGAGTAGTAGGGACAAAAATTTTAGTTGATCTTTTAAGGTTTCCTGTCAATAAACACATCTAATTCTCTAATTATTTTCTTAAAATCATAATCTCCTTTTATATTCCATGACATGTAAAGAATCATCCCAAAATAAGTTGTCTCCTTTTCTGAGATGATTCTTTCATCTTGAGCTGGTATTAAGGAAGGATTTATGAGGCATTCTTCTAGTAGAATTAGTGCGCACTTTTAGTTTGAATGATTTCCACATTTCTTGGTAGCACAAATCATAACCCTCTTTCCCAGTAAATATTCAGTGGAATGGCAACATAAATTCTTTCTGCTTTTGTTCCAAGAAAAGAGTGAAAGATTCCCCCCAACCCCCAATACTCTTAATGGAGGTCTTCAATTACCTAAGAGACTATCATGGCTTTTAGGAACCTAAAACCATGAAATTAAATATAATTATGTTGTTCTTTTTTATTTTGCAAGCCATTTGTGTTAAAATGTTAGAAATTAAATTAAATTACTCTAAATTAAAAGGCATGCTTTTGGCATTTTGCAAGATGAACAGAAATTCTTATAAGAAATAAGTGCCAGTTTGTGTGGCCAGTACAGAATGAGAGAGCTTTTGGTACCCACTGTCAGTGTCTGCATTCGTTGCCTTTATCCCTTTGCATTTCAAGTCACTACCTCAAAATTGTGGAAGGCTGTAAAATGCACTGTTGATACTAACGGGCCACCTACAGATGTTCAGTGACTGCAACACAATTATTTAGACACAATTACAGACTAATATACTTTTCTACTTAGAAATGAACTTAGTGAAGATAGAATTGAGCAGCGTTTTACATTTAAAAGGCCAAGAAATTCTCATCTACTTTTGGAAATAAAATGTCTCGAGTAGATATTTCCAGAATGTGCTATACAAATAGCAGAAGCTAGAGGGGGGAGTTGCAAAGGTGGTAAATTTTGTTGAATTAAATGCTTATGTCTTGGAAGAAAAACAAATCTGCATCAGGCTATCCTAATAAAAGCTTTAATTATCTTACTTAATCAACAATCTGCTTCTCATTATTAAAAACAAAAGAGAAATTCCCTAATGGAAGCCCTCTCTCTATTAGAGTCCTTGTGAATGTCAAAATAATTGCAATGTTATAGAAGAGATATATATGTGCAGTACCGGAATGGCTATTCTAGAAGGAGCCAGGACTAGCTTACTTAACTGCTGTCTATAACCAACCCCCTACCATAAATTTTTAAATTCAAACTACAAATGGTTTCATTAATATGAAAGCTTTTGTGTTTGTAGATTACATACCAATTTCTTCAATGTTTCAATGATAATTCAAAATTCTATCGGATTCCATACCAACTTTGTTCCTTTAGAAAATACTTTATGTAAAGAGGTGATTCTTCTTTTATGTTTTTTTAGTAATATCCAAAAGGAAAGTTTTACTATATAAAAAGGGAGAAGAGAGGAAAGGATGCTTGCATAGATAGAAGGGGGACAGAATCACCCCTGAAAAGGTTTGTTGGGAAAAGGATAAAGAAAAAGATACCTGCATAGACATAGGTGGGCAGGAATGCTGAGTTTGGATGTGGTGGGTTTAAGAAAGTAATGACTGCATAGATACAGGTGGACAAGAGAGATACTCCTTTTCCTCTATACTTAGTTTAGGAATTTTTAGTGGTTTAGAAAAAAAAAATCAAAACTAACTGCTGACTTTAGGTTTCCTCTTAAGAAGTGGTGCTTGTATTCCTTTAAATGGAGCATTATTATTTTATTTTCATTGTGTTTTTTGAAACATGCACACAACTTCAGTCCTGATGAAATACTGATTCCTAGGTATACAAGCATGGAGGATGGTACATTTTGCATTGAATAGCTTATATCTACATCTGTGTGAATGCAAAAATCAACAACATATTGTGATATTTAAGTATATATTTTTCATCTACTGAAATATGTGGCCTGAATTTCTTCTAAATTATTATGTGACTTTGGTCAAGTTAATGAACGAATGAATTCAATTACTTCATTGCCATGTACCTATGGGACACTATGTGATATCTTAAATATTATCTAAGACAAACAAAAAACCCAGTGAAAAAGCAAAAGCAAACTACTATTAGGATCCTATTTTTACTCTAATATATGTACAGGGTGATTTGAAAGTATATGAGATATGAGGGACTTGTATTTTTTGAAGAGTTAGGTAAAACTTTTCTGGCTTAAAAGAATGCTCATTTATGTATAAGGTTTGGATGGGGTAATGACTAATCTGGGCTCTTGGTGGTTGGGTAGCTCTGCTTCAGACTTTGGGGGGCAGGAGTGACCATTTCTGAATGTAAATCTTAATTTGGTTTGTGAGTCTGATTCATAGATCTCTCACACTCCAGGTCCTCCTGCTCTTCTTGATAGAGACACTAACGGTATGACTTAGAGTTGGAACTGGTACACTACCCCTTATGACTCACTTTGTGGGCCACAGCCAGCACATAAACAAACTCCCAAACAGGCAACGTCTAAGTATATTCTGCCCATGAGAAAGCAATGACCGGAGGGTAGATGCTGGACTAGGGAATTCCTGGGCCATTCACCAGCATTTCACATTAGGTGGCAGAGAGTCCTACACCTGATTTAGACAGAACAAAGTGGTCATCCATGTTGCATAAAAATGACAGGCTAAATAGGTGCCTGCAGTTGCCCACTGGATTGAGCTGCAGTGTGGTCACTGATAAGCAGCTAGCCTGAGCTGCCAAATCAAACCCAAAGGCATCAGTCATACTTCCTTTTGTTTTCCAGATATTTAAAGACAGATGCCATCAAGAGGTCAAAACTAGGGAATGATCGAAGACATCCTACGAGATTATGCTGGTCCTTTCTTCCTGCTTTGGCCATGTGCTCTCTGGTTCAGACTCATAAATAAAGGCATCAAGTGAGCTTTTAGAGGTTAGAGGTTAGTTTTTGAGGTTAGAATCTGATTATTTTGTAAATTTAAGAATTAGGTAAGTTACTTGACATTTTCTGGATAATCATGCTTCATAGATATATTGATTTTTGAGGAATTTACTGTAAATAATCTGCTAAGGCCACATAAAGCATGTCAGTATACACCAGGGGTTCTAGGCATCTGCACTGTATGGAGAAAATGAGCTTTTCTGCAGAGAATGGAATGGAAGGGTTGGAAAAGGAGAAGCAGGTACTGAAGCAAATATGAGAAGGTGCAGGATATTCATGAATGCAAGTATGAGAAGGTGCAGGGTATTCAGAATTGGCTTCCTGAGGGAAAGAAGGTTTGGGGCTTCCATCTTGCAAATTACTAATAAAAACAGGGAAGGCAACTTTGATAAATTTAATCTTATTTTATCTCTTCTTCAGTTCATAATACTAGACTTTTATTTACCTAAATTAAGAGAAAGACAGTATGATCAGGACTGAATAGGGTGGAATGACTTGGTATTTTCATGTTTTTTTTTTTTTTTTCACTAAAAGCAAATAATACCATTTAAATTAGACAAGTACATTTTCTCTGATCCATGATGATAAAAAATACCACAGTGCTGTACTAAGCATAATTAAAAATAATCTGTTGAGGCAGTCATACCATAGTTCTTTTTATATACTTTAAAATTTTCATTCTTGGGTCTTAGTAGCTATATATTACTGCATAACCATTGAAATTTTTTTGTATCTCAGCTTAGTTGATATTTGAGTAGGATTATGACATCTCCATTTTAAAATCTAGGGGAGGAATATAAGGAGATTGTAAACACAAAGTAATTAGTGCATAGAATTACTATTTTCATATCATTAGTACTCTTACGCTGTTAAGAAGGCTTGATATATAGCAAGGGTGTCTGAAATTTCTGTAAAATCATTTCCTTCTCCATATCTAATTTTGGAGGATGCTTTCACGGGAGGGGATATAGTGCCCTTATGATTAAAGGTTCATCCTCAAATTCAACTTTATGAAATAGAGGACAGAGGGGAAAAGTGCTGATAGAAATAATTTATTTATAGTGATTTTCCTTCTTAGGGGTTTTAATGGATGTCTTCACCAAATGTAATGATTCTAGGGGTTCAAACTCTCAGGGAGAACATAAGGAACCCATTGTTCTTTTGTGCAAGTCACAAAAAATATGGCTATTTGATAGGAAGCAGTAATGACTTCTTTTATGTTCTTAATGAAAGAACAGTTTTTATATCTGTAGGTATCCCTCTTTTATTCTCCAAGGCACATTAAGAGTAGATAAGTGAAAGTTGACATTTGGAAACTTTTAAACAAAAAAAAGCTGTATGTCAATGTATCATTGCTTCACATACTATATACATTTTATGAGGATAATAAGCTTTCATTGGCTTCAAGTTACCAAAGAGAACATCATGTAGTAATTTCCTCCTACTGTTACTAAGATATATTTTGATTATAGAGTAATTTCCGGCTACTTTTAGTGAAAAATCAGGTTACAGTTAATTTCATTAAAGTGAGTGGTAGTTACAGAATGCCCTCTCTTCTTGCAACTAATGTAGTTTAGAAGGTACTAAATTTAATTCAAATTCTTAAAGGATACATAATTTTCATGGCATTAATGGCTGTAGTTCTGAAACTCAGTGTTTCATACTGTTAAGTTCTATTACAGACAGAATGTATATGTACAAAATTTATAATTATATAAAAATATTATATATATATAATTAATGCCAAGACCATCATTTCTCAGATACAACTGTAGTACACTTAAGAAATACAGAACATTTCATTCTCTCTTCTGTTTGTCAATAGGGTTTTGGCTATTCGGGGTCTTTTGTTGTTCCATATGAATTTCAATAATTTTTGTTCTATATCTTTAAAATATATCATTGGGATCTTTATTGGAATTGCATTGAATCTATAGATGGCCTTTGGCAGTATAGCCATTTTGATGATGTTGATTTTTCCGATCCATGTACAGGGAATGTCTTTCCATTTTTTTACATCATCTTCTATTTCTTTTAAGAATGTTTTATAGTTTTCTTTGTATAGGTCTTTTACGTATTTTGTTA
>PVHY01032448.1:0-11868 GCA_004024945.1 Uropsilus gracilis
GGGGTAACGGGCGCTGGAGACGCACGGGGGGGCCTGGGGTGCTCACTCCCTGCAGAAGACGTACTCGGTGTAGCTGGTCCAGATCTTGTCCTCGCTTTGGTCGGTACTGCCGGCGAAGGCGCAGGTGCCCGTGGAACTGCACGCCACCATGTGGAAGCCCGACTCGGACAGCTTGTCGAAAGCTTGCTCCAGGAAGTTGAACTTGAGGTAATAGCGCGATGTGTAGCGCTCCGGGGGCCGATCCGGGTCCCGGCTTTCGTTCAGCGTGTCCCCGAACACTTCCTTGGCCAGGGACGTCTTGCCGCACACGGTGATGCGCGCCACTCGCCGGAACTTGGCGTCAGCCTGCGCGTCCCGCCCGATGGTGTAGGAGCCGCGGTAGCCGATCGTGATGTAGCCGGAGCGCCGGCTGCCGTCCAAGGACTGGGAGGGCGTGAGCAGAGGACCCACCGCGCCCCCGGAGGGGCTGCGGCTGGCCAGGTCGAGCGTGGGCGAAGGCGCCCCGGCCGAGGCGCCTTCGGGGTGCTCCGACTCGTAGCCCAGGGGCAGCAGCTCGTCACCCAGGGAGCCCTCTTTGTGCACCCCGCGCCGCGAATGCGGCGGCCCGGGGCCGGGCTGCTGGGGCGCCCCAAGGCGACGCACGAGCTCCGGGAGCTCGAAGTACTCGGCCTCGCGCTGCAGCCGGCTGCGCTCGGGGAAGTAGTCTGGCAGCACGAGCTGCAAGTCCCGCAGGTAATCCAGGATGTAGCGGAAGAGGAAGCCGTCTCGGTCCAGAAAGAAGCGGCCTTTGCTGTCCCGGGCCAGCTCCTGCGGCTGCTGCTGCGTGAACATGCGCCAGAGCAAAGAGTCGGGCACCGACACCACCGTGCAGCGCCGGGTCACATACACCTGACCCCCCACGTTCAGCTCCACGATGTCGGGGAAGAGCGGCGGCTCGGCCGAGGACGACGAGGAGCCGCTGCCGCCCCCGCCGCCGCCCCCGTTGGGTAATCCACGTGTGCTGTCCGCCAGAGCCATGGCGGAGAGGTAGCGGGGCTGGAGCGGTGACAGCGAGCGGGGCCGCGTCGGGAGCCGCGGCCGCCTTCCCCGGACGCTCGCTCAGCCCCGCGCTCCGGCCGCCGCCGCGGAGAGCCGCACGGAGCCGAGCGCTGCGAGCGCGCCGCTGTGCGCCCCCGCGAGCCCGGTGCGCTCCGCCGCCTCGCCTGCGCGCTCCAGGCGAGTGCCGGGTCGCGGCCGGCGCGCCGCTTAAGTAGAGCCGCCCGCTCGGGCGCCGCGGCGCGCAGGAGGCGTGGGCGGGAGCGGAGCGGCGGGGCCTCGCGCCCCGGGCGGGCGGGGCGGCGGCGGCGGCGGAGCGGAGGAGCGATCTGCATCTTAAACGCGGACGCCGCGCCCCGCTGCAGGCTCCACCCCGCGCGCCCGGGGCCGACCCGACGCCCCGCGCCCCCTCCCCCGCCCCGGGGTCCGCAGTCCTGAGCCCTTCCCCGAGGATCGGGGCTGCCCGAGGACCGGGGCTGGAAGCCGCCACTTCGGATGACAGTTTTTGGAAAGGGGGTCACGCACCCCCTTCCCTTCCCAGCCCCACCCGGCGCCCGACAACTCTGGAAAGAGGACGTAAAGTTTCCGGCTCCCCCGCCGGGGACTACGCGGCCGCCCCCGACCAGCAGCTCGGGAACCGGCGGCTTTAAACGCTGGGGCGGCGGCGCTTCCCCCGTCGGTCTTCGTGTCGCTCCAGGTCCTCGGGGGTCGGGGGGCCTCCCCGGCCCAGAGGCTGTTCGCTTTGACGAAGGCCTTGGAAAAAGCCCGGGACCCCTGAGGCCGAGCTCGGTAGCCCGCCGCGGGGCGCACTTTGATAGTTTATCTTCGGGGTGAAGAGACGCCCTCCTCAGGTGGGGGGAGGCGCGCTGGAAGGGCCTTGGAGGAACTTGGGCGAGTTGAGGCGTGACCTGGGTCGCGCTCTCCGCGGGCGGCCGCAGAGGGCGCCCACCGCGGCCGGAGTTCGCTGAGACCCGAGGGACGCTCAGTCTGCGCTCCTCCTTCCGGCCTGCTCTGTGAATCGCGCCACAGCAGCCGGAGGGTTTGCAGATTTAATGTCATCTAGAAAAACCACCTTTCAGCCCCTGTGTACCTGCCAAAGGGCCCAGCGTTACCCTGCTGTGATGTCGGGGTTTGGGGACCTTTGAAGGCGCCCTCCCCCCTCTGGTCTGAACTTCTCACTAACTCCTGCTCCCTCGGAGTTTGCTCCCCCTACACCTGGCGCCCCAAGGACTTCCTCCTGCCTCCGGGTGGCTCCTGTCAGGTGCTCCTCTCAGGAACTCGGCATCCTGAAATTTCATGTCAATGAGTGATTGAGCTCTGACTTTGGTGTTAAAACTTAATAATAATTAATAATACAAAATATCCGTCAGCCCTGAAGAAACGCACGGGAGAAAAGATGGCGGAACTTAAGAAATCATTAGATTAATGGTATTGTGCACCTACTGTGTGCCAGGTGCTGCCAAGTATGCAAGGGTGAATAAGTTTTAAGGCACGTGGTCCGATAGCCGAAGTCAAAGTCTGAGCAGTTTTCAGATCTGGTGGAAGTAGAGACTGTTAACCAGGATAAATCCGGGGAGATTTTTGTCCCTGATAATAATGTTTACCCTTTTGTGTAACTGCCCATTCAGCTTTATAGTCTCCTCACGGATAAGTGTCATTTTTACTTTGAAATGTTTCTGTCTGCTGCACAATTATCTGACTATGTCAGTGTGCTGAAATAAGATCAAGCCCCAAACCAGCTCACTTAATTGCTAGTACAGATTTTGATACTGACTACATTTGACCACTCTTTTTTGTTTGTTCTTCGGGATAAATAGTAGATGACATAAAAGTTCCAAGTTCCAACAGCTGAACTTCTAGGTGGTTGTGCTATTATTTGCTGGAAAGTGTCACAGGAGGACAAAGGCAGACTTTTTTTTTCTGTAAATCCAAACAAAAGCCTTCTTTGTATTAGTACCACTCATGTCTCTGTGTGGTTACTTTGCTTATTGTATCTGCCAGTCCTGTCAGTTCTGCTTTAACAATCTTCCAGATGATGTTTCGCCGCCTCCGTGCCCCCACCCTGGACCTAGTCACCCATCAGCTCTGACAGGCTACCTGCTCTGATCTGTTTCCCCCGTCCTCAGAACATCAGATAAAAGAGCCCTGTAGAACCTAAGGCAGATCATGTCATTCTGCTCAGAGTCCCTCCAGATCCTTTCAGGGGCTGTAAAGCTCTACAAAGTTGGGGTTAACGTACTGGCACCTCAACTCCAGCCCCTCTCCCGGAAGCTCCATGGCTTTAGCCATATTAGCCCACTCATGTTTTCTCAGGGCTTTGTGCTTCCTGTTACCTTCACCCAAAAGTCTCTTCCTACCCCAACCCCCACAGCTTCCTTGCCTAGTTTGAGGTTTTTGCAGCAAGACTGTCCCTTGATCATCCTATTTCATATAACAGCCCCACCCAAGCAGCTTCCCCTTCCTGCTTCACTTGTCTTCTTTCTCCCTGCATTAGAATATGCTGGGTTTCAGGGGGAAACCTCTCTCTCCCATGGGTTCATCTCAGGCTGGATGAATGATCAAAACAGTATTAGATGGTTAAGAAAAGGAAAAAATTTAATAATATATGTTTGGGGAATTTATATGACCGTAAATTCTAAAGTAAAATGGGGTAAGCTGGAGATAGGTATCCTGTGTTAAGGGAATGGAGACTTCAAGGAGAGAAGAGAATAAGTCTTCACATGAGGGGGAGACAATAACTTCATCTTTTATTCTAAGTTTAAAAAAAAAAAACCTGAGTGTCTCATAGGGATGACATGCTCACTGATAAAACTACAGGTGAATGACACTGTCTAAACTACAGTCCCCTGGGTCATAAGTGGGCATAGAGATTCTCTTTTGATTAGGAAAGGGCTGAAATAAGGGCAAAAGCTTCTTTTCTACTTCTAGGACTTTACTGCTCTTAAAATAATCTGCCTTTTTAGGAAATGGTAACATTTTCTCCAGAGGCCCATAGGTGTCAATTGATCTTCTTAATTGCACATAGTAAGGTGACACTTACTGGAAGAGACATTCTCTGGCATAAAGCCTATCTGACCCCTTTGGGAAGATCAGTCTCACAAATATACACTGTAGGAATTCAGAGATTTTAGTTTGCTTGATTCATTACTGTCTCCCCAGTGCTGGTGCAGAACTCACATATACGAGGCATTTAATAAATATCCAATGCTCACTCATCTATTCCAGCAATATTTATTAAGAGCCTACCACTATGTTTCAGGCAGTGTGTTAGAAAAATATTATATGGCCTCTTGGAGCTTACAGCCTGATGAAGATGACAGATAATAAATACATAGATAAGTAAGTCCACCTCAGGTAGGGCTAAATGCCACAAAGAAAATAAAATTGTGAAATGTGACAGAGTGACTGATTGTATAGATACTACTTTATATGGGTGGCAGGAAGAAAGGTCTCTTCATGACAGTGATATTTGAGTTGAATCATAAGAGAATCAGCCATGAGCCATGGGAAGATCTGGAGGAAGTACATTTCAGGCAGAGGGCAAAGCAAATCAAAAGGACCTGGGTTAGTAATGAGTTTGAAGTACTTCACAGTAGAAGGTCATCTCTTACATCATCTGCTTCCATCCAATGAAACTCCAAAATACTTCGATGAGTCCAAGCACAAATGCAAGAGATAGTATGTGCCTAGATAATGTAGACTTGTAACAGACAACATATGCATACTTCATTCTCTACAACTTGAAATGACAAATTCACCCACCATTAGCTTGTCTGCTATAGACAGTCATTGGTATTTCCTTCTAGAAGTCAAGTTCATATGAGGGAGATATAATAATGAATGAAGCAAGAGATATGAGACAGAAAGTATAGTTTCCTGGTTAATTTGAATATTCTGTTTCTTACCTATGAGTTGGTGTCATGGAGTTCTAAAGGAAATGTAATTATGGGACTATGATGCTGTACTTAAGGACCTCAGTGCTACAGTGGGGGGAAAGGATCATCACTCTTCAGCTTCTTCAGTAAATTGAAAATACTTAATTGTCAGAGGGTAAGGATGGGGGGATTTGGAAAATCTGTGTTTAGTCTCAATCCAGTTTCTAGTGATAGATATATTTATTGACGGTCATTGTTCCTTTTCAAGTGACTCCCCTAAATACTCTCCTAGATAAGAGATAATATATTTTGACAGGTCTTTGTTCTTTCTTCCCTGATATGTGGGGTATTGAAAACATCTCTGGCCCTGCAAGCCCATATGATTTGCATTTCCTCCTTCATCTACCATCTTCAATTAGCTTCCCATCCCAACCCACCCCCAATGCAACACACCCCCAATAGACCCCCAATACCACACATTTGTGACAGAAATGAAGATTAGGAAAAATATAAAATTTAAAAGAGAAGTGAGAACCTTTGAGGAGTGAATGAATTTAATATATGTGAAAACTATCTGTAAGCTGTAAAACACCATTCACTGTCAGAATCATGATTTTTCACCACCTATCATGACAAGTCTGCTCAATAAATAATGAATAAATGAATGGCAAAAACATTAAAATGAATGCTATGAGGAAAGGAGTAAAGAGACAGATTCAGAGATTGTCTCAAACAAATGCTCAGTTCATTCATCAT
Organism: Uropsilus gracilis; assembly: GCA_004024945.1. Lineage (NCBI taxonomy): Eukaryota > Metazoa > Chordata > Mammalia > Eulipotyphla > Talpidae > Uropsilus > Uropsilus gracilis. Next base: position 5,667 of record PVHY01032448.1, read on the forward strand.
CCGTCCAATAAGAATGAACCTTTTCTGTATGCAGGCTTTAAAAATCACTGAGTTTTTGCATTCAGAGGAGAAAAGAATTAGATACAGAAAGATTAAATAACATTAAATTTGAGTGAATCTGGGGATAAAATGACCTTAACAAAGGTTTGATAAAAGATATACCAATACCTAATCTTAAAAAGAGATTATATGAAGGACATTGCTGTATTACTAGATCTAGAAAATACAGAAAATCTCATATTACTATAAATGATGTTATAGGTAGTAGAACCAGAGAAACAAAAGTTACCATATAAAAATTAATTCTTTTCTTTCAATATCCTTATAAACAGTCTTTGTAGGAAATAAGTAATAACATAACAAGTATTTATATGTTGTGTACCATGTGCCAGTCTGTTTATAGAATTATATATGAGCTTGCTCAAGTCTCACAATAGCTTTGTAATATTGGTACTATTTTACCTGGTTTCTAGACATTTGAGCAAATAAATGGAGGCCGGACTTTCACCCAGACTGTTTAACTTTAGAATCTGTACTTTTAACATCATATTTCAGTGTCTTACATTTATAACTGTTTCATGTGTGTTAACACATAGATTCTATATATATGGGAATGATAAACCATCATACTTATGGTCCATTCAAACTCCAAGGGCTGTGGATCATCTTATAATCTTCTACCACAAACACAAGGTTATTATTAATTGCCATAGAGTATGGGACAGCAGATACAGCCATATGGTGGCACACTCTGTGGTCCAACAAAAGGCATAACGACCTTTTATATAGAAAGACTATTAGAAAAAATGTGTCAGGAGCCAGACTATATGGGCTGTTTATGTAAACATCACAGAAAATAGGAATTTGTTATTTGTTTATATTTACTTAAATTTACATTAAAATCACTGAAAGATCATAATTAATTGCTGGGCATCAGTTGGGAATGGGATAGTCAATGAATAGATGAACATAGACCAGTGGGAGTAAGAAATCTAAATGTCTACTCTTTATAACATTTGTTTGCTAGTGGACCCAAATATATAATCTATTAAAATCAGGATTAAAAATTTATTTAGGCAAACACTTATATAATAGCATCTATTAGTGTTCCCATCTTATAGTTAAGGACCCAGGAGTCTATATCTTATCTATATCTTATCTATAAAGAGAGTTTAATAAACTTCACCAAGATAGTACACTATTTTTTTCTGTCAGAGCAGACATAGTTTATATTCTACATTTTGGTAACCTGAAATGTAAGGTAGCTACCATGAAGAATGAGAAGTAGGAAAGAGTTAAGGCTGCCTCTTGTTTCTACTTCTATCAATGACTCAAGCTTGCCTCAAATAGGAGTATTCAAAGTCACATTTAAGCCCACAGATAAAATGGACACACCACTGGTCTACTCTTTGCACAACTCAACTCCACACATAATAAATATGATTTTGTTTTTGGCTGTCTTAAATACCATTAAGACTTGCAAACCCCAGAGGCCAGGCATGGTGGTGCATGCCTGTAGACAGCAGTCTAGGAAGCCACAGCTGGGGCCAGGGATCGTGGTTTGAGTCCCACTGGGGACACGTAGAGAGACCTAGTCCCCAAAAAATAGCTGGGCATGGTGGCACATGCCTGTAATCCCAGCTACCTGGGAAGCTGAGGCTGGGGATTGTTTGAGTCTGTGGACCCCGGGCAACATGAGCCTGCAGTTTCACAAGCAAAATAACGAGACCTAATCTCCAAAAAAAGAAAAAAAAAAGACTTGCAGAACCCCATGTTCTTAGTATGTTTATTCAGTCAGTTTTATTCTGATCTCATTAACTCAAGACAAGGATAGAGTGAATCTGTGAAAACTGCTGAGATGCAAATTCTAGTATTCAAAAGCAAGCAGTATCCACTGGCCTTCTGGGGCTTGTAAACTGAAAACAATGTCATACTGTGACTTTTCAGTAATGCAACAGGACACAAAAATAACTGAATCTCACCTACCTGGATGATTCTGGAATTTCTGTCCAACACTAATTATTATCACTGATGTTTCCTTAGAATTTGAAGGCCTTGACTGCAAGTTGTGATATATGTTTTACGTTAACTATGAATGAATGATCACATTCTGTTCTCTTGCTTTCCTACTGTTGTCACCTGATGATCACAATTTGTTGGAGAGTGATATTCAACAGTGCATGAATAAAGAAAGTTGCTCAGAAACCGTAAGTGACTTACCCACCTCTTAGGTCGCCCCTGGGTGCAGAGTGCCTCTGCCAGGTTGCTGCGATGCCCTGCTGGGTTGCATGTAGATGCTTCAGGATTCAGAATTCAGTTCTGCCTTTGGAACTCTTTAGCAGCCCTATCAAAGCTACTAAACGTCACACCCTAAATGAGGATTGTCATTCAAAATAATCACCTTGGAGACTATGCTTATTTGAGAAATGTCAGAATCACTCACCATTTTGGCACATCTGTTTGGGAATTTTCCTCAAAGCTACACAAGAGCATCATGCCTTTTCTCAATCCTTATGCCAGATTTTGGGTCCATCTCTTTTTACAAGACTGTAAAGCAGCAGCCCACTGCAGGACAGACACACATGCCTTAGAACAAATCAGGACAAAGCCAGTTTCCATGAGTGAAAAATTGAGGTGGTGATCATCAGGTTTTCACCTTTTGACATTGAGTTTTAAAGATCTCATCCCTGGCGTTCTCTAATATGCTGAATAGTATTGAGTTTAGGTTACGCAGAAAGGAGAAGGGCTGATTCAGCTGCAGGGATTTTAAATATGTGGTTCCAGAAAGTCTGCATATTTGACTGTGAGGTTTGGAAAAGAAGCCAAGCCACTGGCTAGACTGTAATGGTCAACTCTTATGTAATTGTTAGATCATTTGTTTGATATAATTAAGGGGGAGGAACCTTTCCTCAATTTACTTTCTAGTCACGATAGAAATATGCATGATATTCTAGAGGAAGGAAATGGTCTCAAACTAGGCTAAACTTTAAATTTATATATATATCAGATTCATTTTTAGAAAATAAGGGTTTTTTTGACAGTAATTCATAGATGAGAAAATCATTACTTTGGAGTTGGAGAAAATTTTATTTGAAATAAAATTTCAAACTGAGGTGTTGGATGAAGTTATTTAAATAAAATGGAGCAAAGACATCTGCTTCTTGGCCCCCTATGAGATTAAATGAGATGATATAAAAAAAATCATTTCACAGTATCTGGCATATCATGGATACATCATAATCTCACTTCTACTATCCAAACACTCCCTGTGGAGTTTGCTTACCTTCTCCTAGTCTTAAATATCTCTCTTGGGTGATATCTCTCCATGAGTATCTAAAATGAACTGGGTAAATGGCGTTTCATCCCCCTTTCTTCTCAGTAGTCATTTCTAATACAAACATACTCTTTGAGAAGAAGAGGTAGTCGAACATCTGGACAACTGGGAACTCTGAGTTTCAGAACTTATTTTTCAACCTAGGATTTGCAACTGAAATGACAATTACAACAATAGCTTCACTTTCACTGTAAGCTCACTCATCTACAATATCTGGGAGGGAAAGTCTGGGGGAGAATGGGCAGAGTCATTGTAAAAGGGGCACTAAAACCCTCCAGGTGGCCTTAGAATTCAAAGACAATGACTTCCTCTCTGTATTCAACCCGGGGGCCTAAGTCAGGAAACAAAGAACCAGCTGACAGAGACCAGAGCAGCAAGAGCACCAGCCCAAACACAACTGTGCATTTCCCCATAGTCCCCAGATTACCAGGGGAATCACAAGAGGAAGAGCAATGTGCAAAGGAAACAGAAGTTTTACATCAGTTGTAACAGACATGACTGAAAGACAATTAGGCTTCTTTACAGTGTGTTCAGCTTCCCTTCAAATATTTATGGGGCACCTGTTTTGTGCCTGATCTGGTGGAAGTCACAGCTGAGGCCAAAGGTCCATTGGCCATGAAAATTTACCATTTCAAAGTGAGTGGCCAGCAATGGCAGGGGTCATCAGGAGCCCCACAAGTCAAGTGCAGGTGGTAGTAAGTAAGGGAAGTTATCTCTCTCTGTCCGTCAGAAGCCTCAAAAAAAAAAAAAAGCCAGCTGGGTACATATCAATAGATATTTATATCTACACACACATATGAGAGAGAGAGAGAGAGAGAGAGAGAGAGAGAAACTGATTTTGAAGAACTGACACACGATTGTGGAGTGGGTAAGTCTGCATTAGGTAGGGCAAGCCAGTTGGCTGGAAATTCAGGCAAGAGTTGAAAAAAGTCACAGTCTTGAGTCTAAAATCTGTAGACAGACTGGAAATTCAGACAGGATTTCTGTGTTACAATCTTAAGATGAAATTCTTTCTTCTCTGGAAAATCTCAATGTTTTTTGATTGTATCAGTTTGACTGGCTGAATCCTACCAACACTGTGAGAGATGGGAATCTCCTTTATTTAAAGCCAGCTCATTGTAAATGTTGACCACATCTTCAGAATACCTTCACAGCAACATCTAGACTAGTGTTTGATCAAACATCTGAGCACCACAGGCTAGCCAAGCTGATCCACAGAACTAAACCATCAAACTTTACAGTGTTTTATGAAGGGTGAAAACTGAGCTGCTTTGGGGATAGGATGCCTGTCGATGAACAAAAGACCAGCTTCATAAGCTCTAAAGAACAGATACCACACAGTTTGGTGTCAGAGCATCTGGGCTGACAAGTTTTCTCCCCTTTATTCACAGTACTTATGGTCAAATAACAAACAAGCTGTTTGTTAACAAAGGAGCAACAGTAATTCCATTCTCAGCTGTGCAGTATAGGGGTGGCAGGAGCTGCTCTGCAGTGTTAAGAGTGCATGAGTAGAGATAAACTCATGTTCACATGCACTGACTTGGGCACATAATGCTCACTTATTGAGATACGCTCTATTATCTATTTATTCATTTGTATCACTAGTAATAATTGCACTAAAGAGGTATGAAAAGGTCATGGAGGAAAGAAACATTCTTAACCAATTTGATGATGCCCAGTCCACTTCAAAAATCACTTTTCTACCCACCACATACCTTCTGTCTTCAGAGTCTGGACTTTACATGATCACAGTGTTAATAACTTGACCTTTTTACCCATAAATGCCACTCAAATGAATGTTTGACTTTCCAAAGAAGAGGAGGGAGTGAAAGAGAGGGAGAGAAAGAGAAAGATACTTTTCCTTCCAGGAAGTAGTCCAAATCTCATGTAATGTGCTAATACTGTCACCATAATATATTTTTGCAAGGTATTTGACAACTCACTTATAATATCTCTTTGGATAAGATAGGGAATTTGAAGTTGGACATTTAAGCAATATCAATGAGATAGATATATTGCTAGCAAGACAGCTCTAAGATCTAGTCAAAAACTGTTTAGTAATAGAATGATGCAATTAAAGATTAAGGGATAGGAATGAGATTCATTTTACCCTTTTCTACTGAACTTTTATTTTGTTGACAAATTAGTATTCATGCTAATAAAATAGATGAAGAATCTTGATGAGCTAATATAATCCTACAAATATGGGATTAACATTGAAAATCATCCACAAAGACTTCAAACACCAAAGACAAATAGGAGAGTATTATAAAATAAGGATGAAAATTAAGTCAATTGCTGTTAAAGTTCAAGCTAGAAGTTCATGTGAAAAGTTACCTGGGACTTTGCATCAACCATAAGCCCAAGAAGTCAATAAATGGGATTTCTGTAATATAACACATACTCTGAATACAATAGTTTTTAAAAGTTGGGGGGAAAACTTTAGAAATTATTCCATTCAAATCCTTCATTTAACAAAATTAGCTGAGCATGCAATAAAAGAAACACAACTGATGTTATAACTCCATCTGGTATCTCTGTATATTCTATTGTAGACATCACAATAAGTTATTTTAAGGTAGTTTCAAATTGCATTTCTCTAATGTTGAGTACCTTTTCATTACCTGCTTTACTGGCTATATGTCTTCTCTGCAGAAAATTCTACTCAGTTTCCTTAATAATTTTTTAATTTGGGGTATTTATTTATTTGTTATTGAGATAAAAGTTTCTTATACATATTAGATATTAGCCCTTTATCAAATATAGGGGGTGCAAATATTTTCTCCCATTCCTAGGTTGCCTTTTCATTTTGTTGTTTGTTCTCTTTACTGTGCAGAAATTTTTGGTGTGATGTTTGTTCTCTTTGCT
>PVHY01032449.1:0-11877 GCA_004024945.1 Uropsilus gracilis
CCACATATAGGTCTCTTTTGGGTAGATTCCCAAGAGAGCAATTGCTGGGTCAAATGGTAATTCCATTTTCATTAACTTGAGGGTCCTCCATACAGCTTTCCATAGTGGTTGGACTAGTTTACATTCCCACCAACAGTGTAGTAGTGTTCCTTTTTCTCCACATCCTCGCCAGCAATTCTTGTTGTCTGTTCTTTGGATGTGGGCCATTCTTACTGGTGTAAGGTGGTATCTCATTGTTGTTTTGATTTGCATTTCTCTTATTACTAGCGACGTTGAGCAGTTTTTCATGTGCCTGTTGACCATTTGTATTTCCTCTTTGGAAAAGTGTCTTTTTAGTTCTTCTCCCCATTTTTTGATTGGAGAAGGACCATACCTTAACATAATAAAAGCAATATATGACAAACCTACAGTCACTATCATCCTAAATAATGAGAAACTGAAAACCTTCTCTTTGAGATCAAGAACAAGGCAAGGATAGCCACTCTCACCACTGCTTTTCAACACAATACTGGAAGTCCTAGTAGAGCAATAAGGCAAGAGAAGGACATACAAACAATCCAAACAGGGAAAGAAGTAAAATTTATTTATTTATTTCTTACAATCTTGGTCACATTTTTGTAATTATTGATCCTTTTATGCTTGTGTGTGGCCCACTCTCTTCCCCCTCCTCCCACACCTTCTCCCCAATCACTCCAACTCCCCTCTCTGCCTGTCATTGGCTTTTAAAATTGTTGGTCAGTTCATTGTTGTTTAGTCCATTGGTTTCTTCCTTTATCTGGTAAATGTTCCTTACATGGATATGGATACGTACTCCTATGATTTGTATCCAGGCTGTTAAAATTTCTAAGAGTCCTTCGAGGTGGATAGACAATTCAAGCTCATTTGGGATATCTTGTAGGGCAGGTTTGTGGCATTGTTCTCTATGTTACTTTATTGTGACATTTCTTGTTATGAAGTTGACAGTCTCCTTTTCTCCAGATTCCTATGGTCACTGGGATTCATGCCTCTTTGTTCATGCTGGCAGCAGCCTACATTCTTGTGTCTATCCCATGATGTTGCCTCCAAGCCTTATTGTTCTGACCTCTGGTTTTGGGATCCCAACTTTTAGCCACTAGCATTAGAAGGGTTCCCCAATGGGGACAGAGTCCAGAGGGAGGTTTATCCAACTCGACTCCATTCTCATCATTTATAGTTTTGTCACAGGACTGCAACCTGAATAAATATTATTGAAAGTCATATGGGTAAATAAAAAAAATCTTGCATAGCCAACACTCCTGACCAAAAGGAGAATGGAGGGGCTGCACGCCCAGACTTGAAGTTACACTGCAAATAAGGAAGACAGCATGGTGCTGGAATAAAAACAGACACACAGACCAATGCAACAGAATTGAAAGTTCAGAAATAAAGCCACAGGTATACGGTCAACTAATAGATGACACAGGCAAAAGACATATGATAAAAGTAGGATAGTCTCTTCAACAAATGGTGCTGGAAGCACTGCACTGCTTCATGCAACAGAATGAATCTAGACAACTCTCTCATCCCATGTACAAAAACCAACTCAAAAGGATAAAAATTTGAATGTAAGACCTGAAACCATAAAATACATAGAAGAAAATATGGCAAAACACTCCAAGACTTACACTTCAGAAACCTTTTTCAGGACACATCTACAGTTGCTAAAAAAATTAAGAAAAATATAAACAGCTGGCACTACATCCAACTAAAATGCTTCTGTACAGCACAACTGACAATAACCCAAACAGAAGAAATCCAACTAAATGAGGAAAAATTTTGCACTCCATACAAGTGAAAAGAGTCTGATAACAAACATCCACAAAAAACTCATACAACTTACCAAGGGTTAAGCAAAAAACCCAGTCTAAAAAAGGGCGAAGAGCTAAAAAGTCACTTCTCAAAAGGAGAAATACAAATGGCATATAGTAGGCATATAAAAAATGCTCAGCATCACTATTAATCAGGGAAATGCAAATCAAAACCACAATGAGATACCATCTCACACCAGTAAGAATGGCCATATAATAATTAAAAAAAAAAGGGCAACAACAAATGGTGACATGAATGTGGAAAGAAAGGAACACTTTCTCACTGCTGGTGGGATTGCAAGTTGTTTTAGCCACTATGGAGAGGTGTGTGGAGGACCCTTAAACTAGTGAAAATGGAACTACCATTTAATCCAGCAATCCCTCTTCTGCGAATTTACCCAAGTATTCAAATACACTAATTCAAAAGGACACTGTACTTGGATATTTATTGCAGCATTATTTATAATAGCCAGGATAGGGAAACAACCCTAATGCCCCAAACAGACAAATGGGTCAGAAATTTGTGGTATATGTACATGATGGAATTTAATTCATCAATGCAGAAGAGGGTAAAATTGGGAGAGGGATAGTCACAAGAGATTAAGATGATTCACAGGTGATAAGGTGGTGGGAGAACCTTGGGGTAGACAATGATATACTATATATATATTATAAATATATATAAAAGTAAAATAAAAAATGCATTAACAGCACAATTATTAGTCTTAAAAAGAAAGTTCATTATCTTAATTTAAATTTCTATTAATTTTTAATTGACTGCATATATATGTATATATTACATATGTATACATATATATATATATAAAACCATCATTGTCTATCCCAAAGTTCTCCCACCACCTTGTCACCTATGAACCATCATCAATTAAGATTAACTTTAACTTTGGTGTCCTACAGCTCATACTTCTTTTTGGGAAGTAGTTAGTGGAAATGTAGACTTGCCCAACCCCTATGAAAAGAAAGTGGAGACACCTCAAAACTAAAAATAGATATACCATATGTCCCAGGTATTCTACTCAGAGGCATCTATGCAAAGAACACAAACACTAATTCAAAAAGAGACCTGCAGTTCTGTGTTTATAGCAGCAGTTCTTAAAATACCTAAGAACATATGGATAGATCACAAAATGTTATATATACACAATGAAGCGCAACTCAATGATTGCAAGAGATAAACTCATGCCATTTGCAGCAACATGGATGAAATCCGAAGAGACTAATCAAAGTGAACTTTGCTATAAGGAGAATGATACATAGGAGGAAACTGGATAAACTGAAGATCAGACAAAGACAAATTGTAAGACAAACTTTTGAAGGCAGATTGTATATCTGAGACAGTCAGGAGGGTGGATTCAAGAGGGAGTTTGGGAGATTAGAATGGAGATGGGGCTATGAGAGCAGAGTGGACAATGGTGAAGGTGTGTCATCAAGATGATGGTTTATGGGTGACGTGGTGGTAGGAGAACCCTGGGGAATACAATGATGTAAAAGTACATCTATAAATAAAAACAATAATAAAAAATAAAACGGAGACTCCCAACTGAACGGAAGAAAATACTGGTATATTATATGAGGTATATTATATGAGAGATAAGGGATGATATGAAAGATCTACAAAGAGATTGCATAACTTAAGTAAAACAACGTAAGTGACACAATCAATAAATGGGCTGAAAAACTAAAGACACTTCTCTACTGAAGAAATGAAAATATCCAATCAGCATATGAAAAAAATTCAATATCACGACGTAACAGGGAGATGCAAATCAAAGCTATAATGACCTCACTCCAGTGAGAATAGCTCACATTAAAAAACTGAAAAGATGCTGGAGAGGATGTGGAGATAAAGTAACCCATTTACATTTCTGGTGGGATTGTAAACTGATCCAGCTACTATGGAAAGCTGTGTAGAGGTTCCTCAGAAGACTAAACATGGATCTATTATATGATCCAGTGATACCATTCCTGGGAATCTACCCAAAGGACACATAAGCAATATTTCAAAAGGAAACCTGCACTCTTATGTTTATTGCAGCAGTATTTAAAATGACCAAGATATGGAATTAATCTAATCCTTCAAAACAGACAAATAAATTAAAAGTTATGGTATATTCACACAACAAAAGGTCAAAAACTCATGCCATTTGGGGACTATGCTCAATGAAATTAGTCAGAAGGAAAAAGATAAATACCAGAAAGTTTCACTTATATGGCAATAGAGAGAAACCAAAAAGATCTAGAAAAAGTCAAAACTAGCAAGATGACGGTAGATCTGAAGCATGTAGTGAAAGAGAAAGAAGGAGAGGAGTGACAAAACAGGCAAGGGATAAACACAGGGAATATGTTGACAGTTCATGAGTGATATGGGGTGGAAGGATTATGGGAATTACAATGATGTAATAAACATAATTAATGACAAAATTCTAGAAATAAGAAAAACAACTAAAATTAGCAAAGGTTTTGAAAGACAACTTTTTTATGACAAAAAGTAGAGGGATAACACATATAAACACTAATTATAATTGATACCAATGTGATTATAATGAACACAGATTTTTTTAATCCTGCCTTTATTTTTAACAATATTTTATGAGAATCTTTGACAGTTGTACATGCTTTCTAAAGCATCTCCTAGAGAGTTTCAATACTATTTTTTTACTTTGTTAATTAGTGATTACATCACTTTCTTTAATTTCTTATTTTCCTCCATGCTCAGGAAAAAAGAAATCATGATATATTAACTAATAATTCCCATTGTAAAGAGCTGGACTTTACTTTTCCAAATGAATAATTATTTCCTTAAAAAGCAATCCTCAAATTATAATAGCATAAAATCTTCATCGCTCACATAAAATATATTTACTTAGGTGGGGCACAAAGATAAATAAGCATATTCTAAATATGCGATACATGGGTAACATTAATATCTCTATACTTGTTTTGATATAAGTACTTTATAAAAGTCATTAAAAATCAACTTTATCAGAGGATATCCCCAAACAATGCAACAATAAAGTTCCATGACTAGTGTCCCTTTTAAAAATATTTTATTTATTTTCAATATCATGCAACTTCAGTCATCTCTGAATGGTATTTTGTTCCCCTTGGGCATCCCACCTCTTTGACCTCTCCTACTCAAGTAACTCCATCTCCTTTCTTCACTGTTCATTGGTCCATATTTCACCCTGTAGTCTCCTTTTTTTTTCTTGTGCAATGTCCTTCTCCTAAATGGGGAATTGTGTTCTTGGGGTGCAGTGAACCATGCTGCTCAGATTTCCGTCTTAACTGGAAATTCCAGTCCTTCAGTGACTTTTTTTTTTTTGCAGGATATCTTGTCCTTTTTGTTCTTAGTCTTTTCTACTTGTTGATGCTGTTTGTTCTTTTTTTGTGTGTCTTGTAGTTCTGGTCTCAAGTTTTGAGAGCCTAGTTCCACGCCTTCCTCAGTTGAGGAGTTCCTTTGAGGAAACAGATGTCAGCTGATGGTTAGTCTGGTTGGTCTCCATGATTATCGTTTGCTGCTCAGTTTTCAGGCAGCTGCTATATCATGGCCTTCCTCCCCCAATCCAGCAGGGTTACACCTCACTTTTGTTGGAGGTCCCTCTGAGCCAGAATTCTAATTCTCAGCTCTGGTGACAGTGTTAGGACAATCCTTCCATGTTGTTTTTATATTGGTCTCACAGCTCTGCATTCTGTGATTCTGCCCAAGTTTTTGGGGTCCAACCCAGGGAAATCATGTGTCAAGGGTTTTTAATCACACCCTTTACCTCATCTGTTTCTTCTGTTGGGTTATATTGCTTTTGTTGTTTCTGATAAGGACTGACAGGAGTAGGAGCAAACCAGAGGGTGTTAATTCCCACCCCCTCTTCCGCCCGTGCCCTGGTAGGGCTCCACCCTCCTTCTGTGAGGTCCAGAAAGCCCGTGCAGGTTGCCCAACACCCATGCTTCCTCCACGTGCCTTGAGGAGACAGTTGGGCCTACCTCAATTCCGGACCCAAAGATCTGGTGGGCTTGTGGACCTAGTGTCCCTTTTGGTCCATCTTCCTCTTATATTACATACAAATTCACTGCACAGTAAAGTGGACTGTATTTCACCATTTACTTTTCCTTTAAGTGGTTGTTTATTTTATACATATCATAAAGATTTTGAGAAGCAATGTTATTATACATCCCATGATTCTCATTATTTGTTATTCTCAGTAGATACTTCTATATTTCTTCAGGTCAGAGTCTTCTGATTGCCTGACTTAGTGCACCCTTTACCTCCTTGTTTCTCAAAGTATAGATTAGTGGATTTAAGACAGGAGTGACCACAGTGTACATAATAGCAACAATCCTGTCCTGGTCCATGGAGCTGCCTGTAGTAGGGCGAATGTAAGTGAAAGCAGCAGGGGCATAGAAGAGAATAACTACCATAAAGTGTGATGCACAAGTGGACAGTGCTTTGTGAAGCATGTTGCAAGAACGGGTCTTGTAGATGAGATAGGTGATAATGTAGAAATAGGAAAGGAGTGTCAGAAAGAATGGCCCCATAGCACTCATCCCTGTGACTGTATTGAGCAGCCACTGGTTGAGCTCAATGTTCCCACAGGCCAGGTCCAGCAATGGCTTAACATCACAGTAGAAATGATGAATATGATTTGAACCACAGAAGTTCAAATTAGAGGTCATTACAGAGTGCATCAAGGCATGGGAAAAACCAAGAGTCCAGATAATGATAATTATTTTTATACAGAGCTTTTGATTCATGATGACAGTATAATGAAGAGGTTTGCAGATTGCCACAAAACGATCAAAGCCCATCACAGTCAATAACATGGCCTCTGTGCTCCCCAGAAAATGGAAGAAATGAAGTTGAATTATACATCCAAAGAAAGAAATTGATTTGTGTGTAGAGAGTAAGTTCACCAGTATTTTGGGGAGTGTTACTGTGGAATAGCAGATATCTAGACATGAGAGGTTTCCCAGGAAGAAATACATAGGTGAATGGAGTTTAGAATCAGAGATGACAATCAACAAGATGGCTCCATTGCCAATCAGATTCACAAAGTAGATGATGAAGAAAATCACGAAGAGAAAAGGCTCCAATGATTGTATATCTGTCACTCCCAGAAGGATAAATTCAATGACTGAGGTTTGGTTCTGCATCACTTAAAGAAAAAGATAAGTGATATATGGAAGTCTGTATTTATTGTGCATCATTCTTTCCAGCTCAATATTTTACCACGTAGACAAATGATATTTTGGATGAGGAGTGTTGGCAATTTATATAGTTCCAAACTCAGTGGTTGTAGAGTATTTGAACAATTAGAGAGTTAAATTAATTACAGCATAGAACTCAATCATTTTTTCTCTAGAAAAGAAAATTGTCAGTAATTTTCTTTTTTTTCAGGGATCCATAACATGTTGTCTACTTACCATTTAGTATCTTCTATGATTATGAACATCTACTTTCTGACACAAACTTGCTTTCATCTTTGTAAGTCAACTCAAATAAACCAATTATTTTTTGACCAAAAACAAGTAGAATTTATTATATCAATACAATTATTGTAAACATTTTCTTATTAATTTGTCAGTCATTTACATTTCTATATAACACTGGAGTTACATTTTTACTTCATAGATGCATACTTAAATAGGTCAAGTTTTAAATTTCTCCACTACAGTGTTGTCTCTTACCCTAGCAATAAATCACCTGAGAGGTTTTCTCTTTAGAAAATAGACAAGGATATGCCTATCAAAGCCATAAATTAGCTTTGATTGCATAATGGCACTAGAACTTTGGTGGTGGGTGGTTGAAGCTTGTGCACATATTGAGGTGTGAAGCTATACTCCCTAAATTATATAGTTTTGTAAATAAATCAAAATTTGAGCTTAGAATAAAATATTTGCCCTTGTATTATAATGTAAGTTGGACTGAGGTATCTCTTACTGATCTCCTAGTCTCACACCTCTATAAATAAAATGAAGTGGAATTGTGATAAGGAAAAAGTCATATCAATCAGACATCAATCAGATATTAGCTTGGGGTATATGTGAAACTTATCACTCTATAGCTGATGATAGGTTGAGTCCAAGAAAACATGCATGTTTGCTTGAACAAGAAAGCTAAGATAAGATACTTGATATTAGGTAAATTCACATATTTATTAAAGCATCTTTTCTTTTCCATCATAAATTTTCTGAGAATACTTCATGTGCACTTGATGAGAATGTGTTCTATTGTTTAGATATGAAACATCTGTATATGTCTAAGTCCATATGATTAATTATTTCATTCAAGGCAATTATTTTCTTATTAGTTTTTTATCTGAACTTGTGTTGGATATGTTATGTTTATGAGTTATATGTTCATGGTATATTGGCCTCTTTATCATTAGATAATGTCTCTATGGCTCAACTGCTAAGGAACATAAAAATCTTGGTTATCATGAGAAATGGATCATCTTTGGGTGTCTGTGCTAAGTGAATCAGGTCAAAAAGTGAAAGACAAATGCCAGGTTGCTTAGCTAATGTGGAATATAAAGAAAAAAATCAAAAGATAAAAACAAAGATAATTCTTAGACTTGGGAAAAAACATGGTGATTATCAGAGTAGAAGGATAAAGAGTGCGGAAGTTAATTTTGGAGGATATTAACTAGGTTATGGTGAAGGGAACTAGATCTATGGTGGAGGACTTGGTGGAGGCATACAGACATTTGAATGTCTGAGAATGTATCACTGAACCCGATACAGTATTATAAGTATATGGTAGATTAGTATATAAATATTTTATTAAAAATAAATACTTCAAATTTTATCTTTAATGATAAAAAAATCTATTTGCTTTTCATTACCATTTCCCCCATTTTTCATTCCCTAGATATTCATATTCAATTCTAACTTATCACTAAGATGGTTCAACAATTTCTCCATATTCTGTATAATGGTGACCTTTCTTCCAAACATGTAAGGTTTCAGCCTTTGGACTCTTTTCTCCTTCTATAACCTATTTTCTAAAATTTCACCTTCATTTTTCTACCACTCTTCACATAATAGGGAACAGTCTATCTCTAATGGAAATAATCTTCTTCACTTCTAGTTTCATTAAAGTGATCATGGAAGACGTTGTCTTTTAGAATCCCAGAAATCTATGTCATTCTTCTCCAGAACATTCATCAATTTTAAGCTACTCTGATTTTAAGAAGTTATTCTTTTTATTTATCCCTTATTTCTATAAAATAAAATGTTATCTATCAATATCAAAGGTATGTATTCATTTTACTTTATTTTCAGATTTAAAATAATATTTTTTCTTCAGCTAATATACTAAAAATCTTGAAAAATTATAAATTAGTTTATTACAATAAATTTTAATATTTGACAATATTTGCTGTTGACTGAAAGAAAAAACTGAATTCTTTCAATATCTGACATTATTTTAGGTGTACTAACAAAATCTGAAATTATTTTGTAAAAGAAATTTAATTTTGTTCCATTCCTTTTTGATTTAGCTCTTTTATATTGCAAGGGAAGAAGCAAGAATATATAGAAAACTTTCAGGAATGGTGGCACAAAATAATAAGAACTTTAAGGAAATCTGAGGAGGTATTTTAGTGCTCCTGTAAAATGAGAATTTATTCAAGGCCTGGTGAATTCCTGAAGAAAGAAGAAAAAGGTTTAATATAATTATAAAAAAAACAGTAAACTAATAAAGGACATTTATAAAGAGCCCATGGAATCTGGTTTGTGTAGCTGGATGAAATTTTGAGAAATTATCTTACTTCTGCTACAGCTGCGCAAAAGGCTGACATTAAACAATT
Source organism: Uropsilus gracilis (assembly GCA_004024945.1). Taxonomy (NCBI): domain Eukaryota; kingdom Metazoa; phylum Chordata; class Mammalia; order Eulipotyphla; family Talpidae; genus Uropsilus; species Uropsilus gracilis. The sequence continues at coordinate 9,650 of PVHY01032449.1, forward strand.
AAGGATAGTTTTCTTTGCAAAGTATATTTTCTGTATTAAAAAGTAACCCTACTCAAAGTAAAATTAGGAACAATTTAAAGTACAAATGATATGCTATCATCTTTTTGTCTATGATTCATTGTAAAAAATTTACCTGAAATTTATTTCAGAAAAAAACCCTCTTAACATTTAAAGAAAATTAAAAATCAGATTATTTTGCATTAAGTTATTTGTTTAGTTCTAATTTACTTCTAATGCAATTATTCATTAAACTCTTTCCTTTGAAGAATGTCTAGACACCCAGCAATAATGAATTGAGAATGAATATGAGAATAATAGTGGAGGAAGAGCCTTCACAATTCATATCAGCAAAAAGAATCCATCATAGGAAAAGAAACAACTGAAAATCTGCACATTTAACTTTAATATTCATAAGAAGATAGGAAATGTTATTAAGTTTTCAGGCTCTCTCTTATGTTGTCCTCTTACCTGAAATTTGTGTTCAGATTCACAGCTATAAAAGCATTTGAGTTACACTCTCAGTGAATAAAAATTGTAGAAAAACATTTCAAGGGATAGTTCAAGTTGGGATTGCAAAACAAACTCTTCATCTTCAAATGTTTTTCCCTCTCCTGAAATTTTCCCAACCTTTCTATGAACTATATAGTTCTTAGACACAAAAATCCCAAGAGGGTACCCCAGGAGCACTGGGACTTGTTAAAATAAACAGGATACCTTTACTATCCTGCAAAATTAGGTGATTTCCCTTATGAATTTACTACACTGAGTTCCATTTTTTAAATGGGATCAATTTTCTTTACTCACTGCATTTTCTCTTTAATTTCAGAATCACAACTAGTGCAACCATGAAGGTACTCATATGTTTTCACCTTTTCATTTTGCTATTTGCATGGATAATATAGGAAAATTTTGAAGAGAAAATTAAGGAATAAGCTGATTATCTTTAACAAACTACTTATAGTTTACTTCAGTTCTCTGGGGAAAAAAGAGGATAGTGGTAGTATCACTTTTTCCCCTTTCATTATTTCTTAAAATTATTTACATAACAATCAAGAAAGGAAAAAAAGAGTTTTGTGGTCTTAAGCAACAGAAAAGGAGAGATTAAAATATCTCGGGTTGTTTGGCACTGGGAAGACGCATACCACTGGCCAATACCCATACACTTTTATTTTCATAGGGTCAAGATTGCCAGATTAAATCCCCTTCCCAATTTATTTATTTATTTATGTATTTATTTATGTATTTATTTATTTATTTACTTACTTACTTATTTATTTACTTACTTATTTACTTATTTATTCATTCATTCATTCATTCATTCATTCATTCATTCATTTATTTATTTATTTATTTATTTATTTATTTGCTTTTTAATACTGTTATCATCCCCAGGGTTCTCTCATCACCTTGTCACTCATGCTTTCATTTACTTTTTACCCTTTTAAGTCTAAGTCTGATTCTTCTTAATAGTAGTAACACTGCTTTATTTTCTTTAGCCTGGAGACTCCAAAGCTCATAATTCTGTTTGGGAGAATGAGACTGGTTTTTACCATTGTGTATATTTACATCTTGCGATCTCTCTCTATAAAAATAGTCTGTTCTGACCTATCCATGATTTCTCAGAAAAGTTATAAGTGCCACCTATTTTGTCTACATATTGACTATTCATTTCGTTTACTTTACAGGAATTCAGGAAACAGTCATTACATTAATAATAATCATGTATGCATTGGCTATAAATTAACATCAATTGTGTGCTCATGAAGGATTTTTTTTTTAATTTTAAATTTTTATTTTTTATTGATTTGTCACAATTGTGCATTAATTGATCCCTCCTCCTCCCTCCATATCCCCCCTCTGTATCCCCCCTTCAGTCACTCCTCCCATTTTTCTGCAAATTGTTAGTTGGTTAAGTTGATGTTCAGTTGTTGGTTGTTTGGCCTGTTGTTCACCTCCCCCGCCTTCTTCCCCCTCCTCCTCTCTCGCTCCATGGTTCAGTCCCATTGGTTGTTTTTATTTTTTCTTATTTGTCTGTTTGTTTTTCCCTATATTCATCATATAAGTGAGACCATCCTGTACTTCTCTTTTCTTTTTGACTTATTTCTGCCAATGAGTCCCTCTAGTTCAATCCAGGTTGCTGCAAATGACATATGTTTGTCCTTGATGGATGCGTAGTATTCCATCATGTATATGTATCATATTTTTTTTAGCCAATCATCTGTTTTGGG
>PVHY01032450.1:0-11857 GCA_004024945.1 Uropsilus gracilis
ATTATTCAAAAGGAGTTCAATCACCTATAACCTTACTATTCAAAAATAAGTCATATTTACACACTCTGGAGCCTTACATCCAATTTTTCTAAGCATGTATATTACTTCCATAATTGAAAGAATAATAGATATACTCTCGCATCAGTTTTTTTATTCACATTATCTGTGAACATTATTCTTCATATCAAAAGTCTTTGAAAATATACTTGAAGTAACTATACTATACCCCCATGTGACTGCACCATCATCTCTTTAATTAAATGTGGGAGGGAAAGATGCCCATCAGGGGGTTCATACAATAATCTTATTTATATTTCTGCATGTCAAGAAAGACACAGCTCTGAGTTACCAAATTACAAAAGAAATTTCCTATTTTCTTCTGCTTTATCATTAAAAGTATGTGTTTGGCCAAGGTAGAGTAGCTGGAATTCAAGTTTTGCCTTCCTCCCACAACTCACTATAGAACACTGGATAAAAGACGTGAAGATTCTGAAATGAGACATAACACAAGGAATAGCAAAGGATAACAATAGCAGGAAATAAATCAGGCAAGCAAGCACTGTGCTTTCTCTGGCTTCCGGTCCAGAGATAATAATTTCTAGACTGCACCATTGCTAATTTCTAGACTGCACCATTGCGTCTAGAAGTGTTGAGGAAAGTTGTCAGAGTTTCAGGAATCTGAGGAAGCTGGGATTTTCATGGGGGAGTTCAGCACGTGAGGTAGGTAGCAACACAGGAAAAAGGTCCAGAGATGTGCACAGGCTATGTCCTTGATCTTCGAATGAGCATTAACTTGCCCAAGTACAGAGTGAAAGGCCACAAGATTGGGCAAAGTCTAATCCACACAAGGCTGGGAGTTTGGGAGATGCAAACGTTCTAGACAGCCAGTGAGAGAGATGTCAATGTACACAAAGGAGATTTAGTACCAAGCCCAGAAGGCTCACACTCTTGGTGAGCCAAAATCATCCTCCAGGAAAGGCTACTCTAGACACTTTAAAGCACTTCTAAAGGATCAAGCTGACCTGCTAGAAACTTAACCACCTGCCAAAATGAAATCTAACAGCCTTGAAGAAAGTGACAGAGACTGATCGGTGCAATAAGCACAATATCTCACATCCAGTCACAAATCACTAACCTGCAAAGAAGCGAGAAACAGGAAGTCAAGGAGGGAGGGGTGGAAGGGGGAAATGAGACCACATAAACAAACACAGAAATAACAAAGACAATGGAATTAGCAGAGACTCCTAATAAACTGACTCCTGCCTCTGGCGAGAGAGAGCAGACTTCTTTTTCCCTTTTCTTCTTGCTATACACAACAGAGAATGAATCCTGGAAACTATATTTATAGAACAAATCAAAGAAGACACTTTTCAGCAGATGAAAGAAGAACGCTAGAGTTCTCTGCTTTTCTTTTTGGCTTACATTTCCTAGACTCGGAGATGGAGAAGCCACCAAGCCAAGAACACCAGTGGGTAAACATGAATTAAGTGTCCTTACTTTTAAAAAAAACAGTGAAAAATAGATGTAAGGGTTTGGGGGGAGAGGACTTTGTTTAGTTTGCTTTGCTTTGTCTCAAGGGATTACTCTAGAAAGATTACCTCAAGAAAATGTACCCCTACATTTTTATTTCCTTCCTAGTCCTGACTTTTCTTCTTTAGTTTCTTAAATTGTGGTAAAGACAACCTAAAATTTTGTCATTTTAACTACTCAATGGCATTAAGTACAGTTATACATTGTAATTGTATAAATTATAACATTTATATACATATAAAATGACAAATTTTGTCATTTTAACTACTCAATGGCATTAAGTACATGATGTTATACAACCAGATCGATGTTTTCAAAACTTTTTTTGTCCTTCCAGCCAGAAACTCTGAAATACTGCCCTCTTCTCCTAGCTTCTGATAACCTCCAATTCACTTTCAGATCTAGGAATTTGCCTTTTCTAGATACCTGGTATAAGTGGAATGATAGAATATTTGTCCTTCTGTGTCTGGTTTAACTCACTGAGCCTATTTTCAAGATCCACTCATAATGGAGTCTATCTCAGAACTTCATTCCATTCCTTCTCATTTCATTCCATAGGAGAACAATCTTTGATTGTAAGGCTATGCCACATTCTGTTTTTTTAACAATGAATTAGTCCTCATCATTCCTTCTATCTTCCAAAATTATTTACTAGGAACTAAGATAAGTTTTTGCTAGCTTACAACATTCCAAGCAACAAATCACAACTTATTATCAGGTGGTATATGCAGAACATAAAGGAAAAATGGATTTTCCATTGTCCTTCCCCCAAAAATAAACGTCTCAATTGTTTATGATCTCGTTCTATGAAACTAAGATTCTCCATTTGTTTCAAGACTGACTTCTGCTAGCATATGTGGACAGGCAGACGTTGCTTTTTTTGTTTTGTTTTGTTTTACTGTAGTAATTTTTCTTGTTGAGGTACCAGGGAGCAGCACCCTGCATGTGACCCAGAGGTACAGGTTCACACCACTTCAGATATTACACACCATCCCCCACCACACCAAAGGAATCAATCAGTCCTCCAAGTGGCCCTTTTAAATTACTATGAAACAACGTGCCCCCACCACCACCACCACCATCCCGAAACAACACTTCTTTACAACAGAAACCCATGCCCAAGGAAGCCCCAGGAAATGCAGCCCTCCTTCACTTCATTGTCTGATGCTTTCTGACACCAAAAAATCATCCTGAATAAATGAGATACTTTAGGTCTTTTTGCTTCCAATCTGGCATTTAGTTACCCAGAAACTTCAGGTCATGTTCAATTTTAAATTATGCTATAATTGATCTCCGTTCTTGTTCAATTTCCGACAGACTGTTCATCTTTCTGGTTGTCCTTCCTCTTCAAAAATACTAAGGGTGGGAAAGGGAACTAAATTCAACCTGGTCAATTTAGTTCTCCATTAGTAATGCTATTTTGTATCAAAGTATGAAAAATTACTGGCCAGGAAATAAGGTTTAGGTGAAAAATAAAAGCACAGCTACAAAGTTCCCTGAGAACCTTTCAGTTTCATATTGCGAGTTTTCTCTCTTTATATTTTGTGTACATTATGCTATATGACGATACTATTTTTAGCACCTATTTTTCTCAGATTTCCTATTTATATTTGTGGGTCTAGTTACACCATATTACTTGGGTGTAGAGAAATCACGGCAAATTTACTTTCTTCCTAATGCAAAACATGAATATAAATGGGAAAAAGTACTAATAGCATAAGTCTTCAGAGAGTACTTTTTCCTACATCTATAAATATCTCAGAGAAATTAGAATCCTCTGGAAACCTAAAATTGGCCAAGAAAAACAGATGTTTGAATGATCCTAAGTATAGCACAGGAAATAAAGTTTGGCAGTAACAATAATTCCAACTAAAATATATTTCAAAATACTTGTTTGACTATGCCTTTAGATATTTGACGATAACATGTTTTTACTTCTTCTAGATAAGAACTAGGGTTTAAGTTTTGTTTCTCTTTTTTTATGCAACTGTAACCTTTCTTCAGATATGCTACTCAGGACTGGGAAAAATTACATACCTAAGAATAATAGCAATTACATTTGAGCACATAATTACGCTCCTTTTTGAACTTATTACATTTTGCTTGGTGTTGTACTGTGGATACTATATGCCCGATAGATGACTTGTAAGCAAGAAACATGGCCTATTTCATGATTATATTACTCACTAGGCCTAATATAGCACTTTCCACATAGTAGGTTCTCAATAAATATTAGTAAAATGCAAAATTATTGAACAATCATGTAAAAATTACTTAAAATTAACATTGAAAAAGGAGACAATTTTATTCTTAATCATATTGTAATGAAGACTATTTTAAACTCTATGCAGTGATAATACACACAAATATTTAAACTATTTATGTGCCTCAACTTGACATAATTTCATGATAACTTGATGGCAATCACATTTAAATATATTAGAATATTTTTGTAATAATGCTACTCTAGAATAGCAACTTTAATAGCTGGGAAAACATGTTAATGGCCATTAACCGGAAGGGAACAGGGAACATTAAACATTTTTTCAGAAATCAATGTATAAGTTTAAACATTCTATAATATTTATGAGCAAACCTGAAATTAAAATTTATAAAATGTAAACTACCAAATGTTTCAGCGAGGCCATCATTTAGACTATCTTTTGTATTTTTTCCATGTATACATTCATGATATCATATTAAAAAATTCTGTTCTCCTTTAGTGTCTTTGACTATCAAAACAAATTCTGCTTGAATGCAAGACATCCCGTAAGTCAATCTACTAGTCATTGAATATAAGTGGTTTTCCTTACCTTCAGAACAGCTATGAATGGTACAAAGTTCGCTCTTTGGAGTCCATTTTTATAAAGATCTGAAAAAAAAAAATTGGTATTTGTGTTTAATTAGTTTATATCATAATGCTAGCTTATATTACGGCCTGAAAATAATGTTGCCTACTGATAAAAAAAAGATAAGGAATCAAAAGAAAGGAAAAATTGAATTCTATCCTACTACATTATAGTCTTATTATATATTCTTATTCCTATATCCTTACTAAGACAGTATATTCTTAAAAATATTAATCACAGAAAGATTAAAATTAAATCAAATTAACTTTAAGCTACAATAAAAAAAATGAAAAGTGGAGATATCACAAATGATCAATAGCCGAACAATGTAAGATTACATTTTTTAAAGTATATAATATTTAGGTATGTAGTACTCTACTGGGAAGGGAACCATATTCTCTCCTTTTCTCAATATATAATAAGTTGTCAGTAAAGAATTAAGAGTATAGAATAAGTCTCTTAAGAAAACACATTCATGGATAGAACTGCACATTTTTTTCTGTCACAGTTAACTATATAATTGATTTTAAGTAAATGACATGAAGGCTACTTTACTTCAAAAGAAATTACCTAAAAATTAAAGTCCCATTTTTAAGAGACTTTAAGTTTCATACAATTAATTGCATACCATAAATATTATCTTAGACTACATACATCTGTATGAATCACTTTATACCTATGTTCACATGTAGTGTGTGCACAAGCATACTGTCAAGAACAAACAAGTGGAAAGGGGCAAAAAATATTTTCAGTTTTGTATATTTTTCTTTAAAAGTGAAAACTTGGAAAGGAATAATTTTTTTCAAGAAACTGAAATTTTATTGTACATAAAACTTTCCTTTTATAAGTCAACTCTATAAGTAATGAGATTTAGAAAGTAAAAAGTTTTAAAAATAAAGTGGTAAAAATTTTTTTAGCAATAAAAACTATAAATCAGATTCTATACCTCAATTTTTAAAGTATTGCATCATGAATTTCTGTCTCTTAACTCATTGTTTAAAGAAACTGACAATTTTGGCACATTTATTTATGGCATATCATTAAGAAATGTTCTTTAAAAAAAATTCATTATAGCACTATTATAGTGAAAAAAAGTATTTTATAAATGTGACTTAAGGACTAGAGACTTTAAATTTAAGTTACATTTAACAATTTCATTTCGGGATATTATGAAGGTAAGATAATGCTGGTCAGGCTGTTAGGATTTCAAGATTCAAAATGAAATATTTTCTTTACTATCATCAAAAGCTCAATTAGGTAAAATGAAGATCGTGAGTACAAAGTTAGAGATTTTCACAGTCTCCTCTAATTAGCAAGTGGCAGGGGAAGGTGTAGAGCAGTATGAAAGAGTGAATAGCCATGGCTGCCAGTAAGTGGTAAAAACCAGAAACCAAGTAAGCTTTAAAACAACGTTTACAGAAGTTTACAGCAGTAAAAGTGACAGCAATTTTATTCATAACAGCTAAAAATTGAAAACTTTATTTGTAACAGTCAGAAACTGGAAACAATTCAAATGTCTGCCATTAGGTGACTGAATAAACTGGCATAGCTCTACAGAGCAATATTAATCAGCAATAAAGAGGATAAGCTCATCATACAACCAACAAAATAAATCAATCTCAAAATGGTTATGCAGAGAAAAGAGTCCAGACCGAAAAGCTATCATAAATAAAGTTACACGGGGTCTGATTCTGTTTACATCAAACTAGGGGGAAAAAAGTATTAACAGAAAACAAACCAGGGGTACCTGGGGAAGGGGCGGAGAACAGGGCGGGGGGTAAGAAGGGATGAAAAGGTGGTCATGGAAAAGTTTCAGGTGTGCACTGACAAACCATAGAAATCTGTAGAATTACGGTTACCAGAAGGAGGTAGGAAAGTGAAGAGTGGAGTATGGAGGTGGTCCATGAGATACAATGGAGGACTATGGGCGCATTGATGCTGGTGGGTATGGTGTATTGACTTGCATCTGAGCAATTGTGATTCTGTATCCTTTGTCCCTAAATCTCGTACAGTGTTGCAGTGCTACCTGAATAAAAATTTTTAAATGTCAAAAAAAAAGTTTGAGGTGTGATAGAAATGCTCATTATATTGATTGATTCATTCATTCATTATCTAGATTTCATGAATATCTAGATAGATATGTCAAGTTTTAAAACTGTATCCTTTAAAGATGTGCCACTTATGTATCAATTATGCCTCAATAAACTTTTAAAATTTATTGGGGAAAAATGTATTCGTGGATATCAAAGAACATAATTATAGAATTGTAGATTAATGGCAATGAGAAATGTAAAGATCCACTTGTAATATTCTTGATTAAAAGATTTCCACTCATCAGCAAAGTTATAGAAGAGTAACATGCCTTTAAGTCTTGAAGATGTAATTTTTATAGGATTAATTTTTTAAAAAACAAGCCTTTACAAGGATATATAATCCGAACTTTATACTCTGGAAGTATTTTCCAAACAAAACTCTAAACAGAATTTGTTTGGCTTGAAACCTTTAAGGTTTTTATAAGACACAAGTGAAAAAGGACCCTACTCATTATATTGAAGAGCTTTTTGCAATTCAAATATTATGCTAATTATCAAAGCAATAGATCCATTTCCTGAAATGTTAGATACAAAATTCTTAACATTAGCTAATATTATTTTTCTTAAGACATACAGATTTATGATACATTTATGTCAACATCTGTCATTGTTTACTAAATACTATTTAAAAATTCATCAGAAGTTCTTGCCTGTACTTTTTTGATGATTTCTAACCAGAGCTAAATGAGTACTTGCTCAGATAAGACAGAGTACTGGAATTAGGGGACATTCATTTTTTGAGAATGGAATAAGGACCTCTACATTCTCCGCAGTGAATAACTATAATAATACTTACAGATGAAATACATGCCAAGAGGGTTTTTAAAGTAATTACAAAGATCTACATAAATACTTTGAAGTTGCACGTGGATGGACAGATCTTTTCCTTAAAAATCCAAGTGTCAAAATTAAGAGGATGAAAAATGCTTATTTATGTAAGTACGTATCAGTTTAGGAGGAGAAAAACTTTTAAAGACAGGTTGTTAAATGAGTTTTCCTATAAACTAACACAAAATAATTATATGGCTTTATGGAAGCAATCTGATTTATCATTCTAGGAGAATCTAACCTTAGCATTTTTTTAAAAGAAAATGGCACCTTTAGACCATGTAAATAGCAACAACTTAGCTTCTTTTTCAAAAACTAATTAGAGTTCAAACAGTATTTTGCTAAATGTTTATATAATTCAGCTAATTAAATGTCCCTATTTGATATATTATAGTTTACATCCAAGTTAACATATGTTCACAAATTCCTACTACATGGCTACCATGAATTGAGGGCTGAAAACAAATAATATATACAAGAAGGAACTAAGATTTACTTAATACCTACTAGGATTCGGGCAACTTGCTAAACATGTACACAATCATTACAATCCCACAAAGTAGATATTTCCACCTTCAGTTAAAAGCAATAGAAATTTGATATTCAGAGTTCTTTTTAATTCTTTTTTCTTTTTGTCCCCAGCCCCGCCCATGCCCACCTGTGTCACCCACACCCCCACCCCAAAGTCCTGATACTGAGTTTTTAAAATACTTATCTGCATCCTCAGTCCCTAATCGGTATACACCTAGGATCAAAGTCTTCAAGGATGCTAAACTCGTGCACAGACTTTTTCAGAACCTCACTGAGACCTGCAAGGTTTATTATAGCTGCTAGAAACAACCAGACCATAAGCAAGATACAAAGTAAAAGGAACACCTGGTCTCAAGATGACCTGTGAGCTTGACTTACACAAGCTACTTTGTATTTCCATATAAAATTTACAAACAATTGTTATCTTTGTGCCCAAAAAAAAAATAGCAAACTGGGGTTATGACTGCAAATTGCACTCAATCGATGTACATCAATTTGGAAAAAGTATCACCTTCACATTTAATGTTCCAACCCAAGAAAACATTTTTTCATTCCATTTTTTAAAATTTTATTTTGTTTTTCCCAGCAATATTTTGTAGTTTTCAGTGTAGAGGTTATACAAAGGTTTGTGGTTAAACTGACTCTTTGTTTTGTATTTTATGCTTTCATAGAAAGTTGTTTTAGTTCATTTCCAATTATTTGCTACACAGACAAAAAAAATCACTGAATTTTGTATATTAACCAGTGTTTTGCTAAATTCACAAACCAGCACTATGAGCTAATCTGAATAAGGTGAGGTTTATCTCAGGGATGCAAGGATGACTTATATACAGATCAAGCAATATAATATATTATTTTGACAAATGTAAATGCAAAAATTATGATATCAAAAATGCAAAAAAAGATTTGATAAAATTCAGTACCCATTTATGATAAAAACATTAAACAAGATAAAAGTGCAAGAAATCTACCTATATAACAAAGGCAATATATTAAAAAAAAAATCTACAGACAATATTAGTACTTAATGATTAAAAACAGAAGTTTTGCTTAAGATGAGGAAAAAGGATACCCACTGTCACCAATTATTTAAAGGAGCATCAGAGAGCTGGGTATGGTGGCACGTGCCTATAAGCTTAAGCCTATGAAGCGGCTGGGGCCAGGGATCACAGTTCGAGTCCCACTCAGGGCAACATAGCAAGATCTAGTCCCAAAAAATAGCTGGGCATGGTGGCACATGCCTGTAATCCCAGCTAGCTGGGCAGCTGAGGCTGGGGATCACTTGAGTGGGTGGTACCCCGGGCAACGTGAGCCTGCAGTTCCATGGGCAAAAATAATGAGACCTAGACTTTGAATGAATGAATGAATGAATGAATGAATGAATGAATGAATGAATGAATGAATGAATGAATGAAATGAGCATTAAGGCTTTTGTTAAAGAAAACAGAAATAAATGAAATTCAACTTGGAAAAGAAATGAATCTCACTATTTGTAAATGATATTATATATTAAAAAAACCCTAACCACTCCACCAAAAGCTACTGAAAACAAACGAACACAACAAAGTAGCAGGATTAAAAATCAACATACACCAATCTGTTGTACTTTTATAAACAAAGAGCAAAACAGAAGAAAAGGAAATTAAGAAAATAATTCTGTTCACAATTGCTCCAAAAAGAAAATCCAGTGCCTAGGAATTAAAGTAACTAAGAAATTGAAGATGGACATAATGAGAACTACAAAATGTTATTAAAAGACCTGATCATGACATACATTCCATGATCATGGATAGGGAGAGTTAATATAACCAAAGGGACTATTCTACCAGAAACAATACACAAATTTAACAAAATCCCCATCAAAATGGCAACAATACTCATTAAAGAAATTGAACAAAATATGTTGGTATTTATATGAAACTATTAAAGACTGCAAATAACAAAAGCATGTTCAGAAAAAAGGGAAAGAAACAGAGGTATCATGTTTCCTGATTTTAACCTATAAAGCAACATTAGTAGAAACAATGTATTACCATCAAAATACACACTTAGATCAATATAATAACATCAAAAGGCAAGAAACAAATCCATTTATATATCAATACCTAATGATAAAGAAATCATGACCATAACAATGGAGAAAACAAAAATTCTTTAACAGTTAAAGAAAGATAAAAATCATATGATCATGTTAATAGATCCTGAGAAAGAACTTGATGATAATATTCAATCTGACATGATTAAATAAAAACCTTCAAAAATGCAGATGGGACATACCTCAAAATAATAAAGGTATTACAAACACATATATGACATCATTCTCAATGGTGAATAATGAAAACCTTTTCTGCTAAGATTTGATACAAGACTAGACTGTCCACTTTCACCACTATTATTTGACATAATTTTCAAAGTCTTAGCTAGAGCAATTAGGCATATGAATCCAAACTGGGAGACATGAAGTAAAACTATTATTTTTTTATCATAATATACATAGAAATCCCTAAGGACCCACTAAATGAAACAATGTACCAGTTCAGCAAAATGACATTACAAAATCAATTAACAAAACATCCATTGCCTTCCTTTAGGCAAGCAACTGCTTCTTCTAGAAGAAGAAATCAAGAAAATAACCCAGTCACCTTCACTTCAAAAAGAATTAAATATCTAGGCATAAACTAAACAAAGGAGGTAAAGACATTAAAAAAAGGAGAAAAGACAAAGAAATTGAAAGATATTTTCTGCTCATGAATTCAAAGAATTTACATTGTTGTTAAAAGGGCCTGTCTTACTCCAAGTAATACACAGATCAACATAAAGTTTCAATGGCATTTTTCAAGGAAATAGAACAAATACTACTGGAATTCATATGGAACCATAAAAGACCTCCCCTCCTCCCAAAACAAAAGCAATCTGACCAAAAAAAAAAAAGAGGAAAAATAGTGGTATTATACTCCCAGGCTTCATACTATACTACAAAGTTATAATAATCAAAACTCTATGGTACTAAGGCTGGGCACGGTGGCGCAAGCCTGTAAGTGGCAGCCTAGGAAGCCACGGCGGGGACCAGGGATCACGGTTCAAGTCTTGCTTGGGGCAACATAGCGAGACCTAGTTCCAAAAAAAATATGTGGTGGTGCATGCCTGTAATTCCAGCTACCTGGGAAGCTGAGGCTGGGGATTGCTTGAGTCCGTGGTACCTCGGGCAATGTGAGCCTGTGGTTCCACAGGCAAAAATAGTGAGACCTTGTCTTAACAACAACAACAAAAACTCTATGGTACTGGAGCAAAATAGACACACAGACCAATGCAAGACTTGAGAGTCCAGAAATAAATAAAACTTCCACGTACAGGTAATCTATGACAGTGGAGCTAAAAGAATACACTGGAGAGAGTAAAGTCTCTTCAATAAAAGGTGTTGGGAAAGCTGGGTGTGGTGGGCACCTGTAATCCCAGCTACCTGGGAGGCTGAACCTGGGGATCACTTGAGTCCGATGGATTGGTACTACCCCGGGCAACATAGTGAGACCCAGTGTCAAAAAAAAAAAAAAAAAAAAAGATGTTGGGAATACTGAGCAAGGTAGACGCAAAAGAAAGAACTAGACCACTTACCTCATACCATATACAAAAAGTAACCATAAAATTCACAGAAGAAAACAAATGCAAAACACATCAAGACACAGGCTTCAGTGATGCCTTTGTGAATTTATCTTTAACAGTAAAAGAAACAACAGCGTAAACAATTGGTGCTATATCAAATTAAAAAGCTTATGAAACTGTCACTGAAAGAAAAAGGGACGAAACATTTGCAAACCATGTATCTGGGAAGGAAGTGACAGTGATATTCAAGAACTACATAAGAGCACATATGACTCAACAGGAAGGGAGGGAGGAAGGGAGGGAGGGAGGGAAACAGGGAGGAAGGAAAGAAGGGAGAGAGGGAGGGAGAGAAACAGAGGAAGGAAGGAAGAGAGAGAGGGAGGGAGGGAGGGAGGAAGGAAGGAAGGAAGGAAGGAAGGATGGAAG
>PVHY01032451.1:0-11875 GCA_004024945.1 Uropsilus gracilis
TGTCCCATATATTAGCGAAACCATTTGGTTTCTGTCTTTTTCTTTCTGACTTGTTTCTGCTAATATGATTTCTTCTAGGTACATCCATGTTATCAAAAATTTGTCAAATTTGTCCTTTCTAATTGGTGAGTAATATTCCATTGTATATATATACCACATCTTTTCCATCCATTCATCTGTCTTGGGACATTTGGGTTGTTTCCAGGTCCTGTAATTATAAATAGTTCATGAGTCATACTTTTTACGAATCCTCTTTTTTTGGGCTAAACATTCCTCTGAACACCAGTGCCCCTGGGGGCCAGTATGTAGCAGATATAGACCCAGGCTGGTCATGTGTCTCTCTGAAGGCCCAGCTCTGGGAGGCTCCCCAAACCTGTCAAAGACTTGCACAGGGAGTGCTGAGTCCCATTGCTCAGCCTCTCTGATTTGAGCCTGAATGGCCTTGGGGTACCTACCCCCAATTGGTGTTCCTAGATTGGGAGGTCCTCTAGCCCTCCATACCTTATGTGTTCAGGGACAGCTGCACCTTCCAACCCTCCACCTCTTCCTGCCAACCTGGCTCTGTGTCTTTGCAGATAAACCCCTTCCTCAAAAGGTGGGCAGATTATGCAGGGACCCTGGCTATTCAAGAATTTAAAATGGTAGTTTTGATTTGGATTGAAAATGAATTGCACTACATATATTGTGTTTTCATTGTACCCCAGCATTTTGCTATTTGGATACTTTTTTAATATACTAACCTTAAAAGATTTCCATGCCCAGTGTCTATATCAACTAAGTGTTTCTGTAAGCCTGTGGGTGTGACTTTCTCTGATTTAGGGTGGGCACTTAGCTACCTGTTAGGGGAGCTGCCCTAAGCTACCTCTTCCTCCCATGGGGGTAATAAGGTCTTTACTGTAGGGCTGTTTGGAGATTTTGTGATGGCTCCTCAAGTGACAACTGTCATTGATGCCTATTGTATTAATACCAGAACTCTTCTTGACTCAAATTTAAAAGCTTGAATCATCAAACACCAACTTCCTTAGTATTCTCTTTACTATTTATCACAAAACAGGGCATTCTTTCCTTTTTAATTAAGTAAGTGAGGAAGGGAGAAAAGAGGTGTCATGTTGGGAATGAAATAAGAATGGCTTTGAAAGATGGGAGAGTAAGCACCGTGGGTATAACAGTTGCCTGGAGGGAAGAAGACACATGATAGATGGCTGTGTCTGTAGGTGGCTTCCCTAGCATGGGGCCCCTCGTTAGCCCAGTCACGCCCATCAGCGTCCGGCACCAACCTGTCTTCACTCAGGCTGCTTCCTCACTGTGCATTTTGCACTTTTTCTCACCGGCAAAAGACCCACATTCTTGTCTGCTTTGCCTTGTACCTTCGCCACAAAGCCAGGAGGCTTGGGCAGGGTCATTAATTTAACAACTTGCCAATCAAGAGAAGAGTTTGTCTTGTGCTGAGTTAAGAGAGACATGAAACCACTGACTTGCCCCAAACCAGCTCACAATCCAGCTGATAATATCATCACATAATTTGTTTCAATTTGTGAAAACACAGAAGAGCGCAAGGTGTTTTGTGCTTGGGGAGGATGGGACTGGAGAGATGGCCTGGCCTGGGTGGACTGTGAGCAAACCCAGGAGAAGAGGTGGTCTGAGCATGGAGCTGCTGCTCACATCCTGTGCTCACTGCACCCTGCCTACCCTCTGCTTTGTCCCCACCACAGGGAATGAGCTTGCTCCAGCCCAGAAGGCAGGTTCCACCCCTCCCTGAACAGGCCAAGCCTTCTTTCTCTGAGAAGGAAGTTGTAGTTACCGGACAGCTTGGTTCCCGCCAGGCAGGCAGATGTCAGAAGTGGGACCTGACCCAGGTCCCCAGTCTCCATTTCTGGATTTATGCAGATTTTTTTGGCACATGGGATGATATGCATGGTAGTTTCCCTCAGATCCTCTTTAATAACAAGAGTTGCAATCATAAAATCAGTGTTCTATGATTGCCATAGAACACTGTGCTTTCAAGTAATCAAGCCAACGTCCTCATCATACAACATGCGATTGGGTGTCAGTGTGAGCCCTACTGTACAGGTCATCTGTGGACTATGCTGCCATGTATATATATATATATATATATATATATGTATATATATTATACTATATATACAGTATATATAGTATATAGTATATATATACAGTATATATAGTAAATATACATATATAGTGATACATGATTTATTATAGAGTGACATTGGTGATACTAGTTCACTCTGAACGCAGCCAGAATAGTAGGTATGCCACAGGAAGCCAAATACTAAAATCTAGGGGACAGAGAAGTCCTAGGAATTCCATGAATTCAGTAATGAGACTTACAGAAACCTTTCTGGCCCGTCTTCTCAGGTTTTCAAACGCCTTTCTGATGTGACTTCTCTTCTTAGTGACTCACACTTGCTTTCGGGACTCTGCCCCACGTCCTTTGCTGTGTCCTCAGACCTGATTCCAGATCTGCCACCTGCTCTACCTGAGCCAGGTGCTCCACCCTTCCCCCTCACTCCACTCCTCCCTTCCCTTGCCCTCCCTCTCCCCTCCCCCTCACCTCCATCCACCAGCATCCAGCTTGCAAGGACCCTGTTCTAGAACTGGGGCTTGTGAATGTTTGTTCACTTGCTTTGCGCTACTGCTCTGGCCCATCACCACTCAGGGAATCATGCAGTGAGTTGTCCGCAGTGTCAGAAAAGCACATGCTGCAACATTTCAGGGTCATGCTCAGTCTGCATGGACTTATTTTGAAGAACTTTTGTTTCTTCCCTGTATGTTTGTGAATGTGTGTGTGTGTGTGTGTGTGTGTGTGTGTTTGTACTGGGTTACAGTGTAAAATATATTTTCTGCATTTTACTGTAGATTAGGATTCAAAAAGTTTGAAAGTGCTGGCACCTTCTTACATATTTTTGTTTCCCTTGGTTCCTCCAAAGTGTCCAGCCCTAGGAAACACTTGGTGAATGAATGCATGAACTAATGTCAGTGAAGAGGTCAGATTGAGAGATAAGCAGAGTGGTTACTCAGTCTCCTTAACTTCCTCTTTCAATGACCTCCAGCCCCCCTCCCTCTGTCCCCAAGTCTCAGGAGGGGGCCCTTTGTGGAGGTGCTGACTGCACTGACACACTGCCCTGCACACAAGGAAGATGGTGCAAGAGCCTAAACATACCTTTGCAGTTGGGGGCATTCACAAAGCTGAAGACCAGCCTCTGCAGCATCAGCAGTGGGTGGTGTAGGACCAGTGTCAGGCACTGGCCCCTGCAGGAGTGGGAGATTAGGAGTTTTGGAATCAGTGCTACCACTAGTAGGCTCGTAAAGCCTGCCTTCCCTCCTTTGCCATGGCCATGTGTTTGACCTTGCCTGGCTCGGTGAAGGTCAATGTGTCACTGGGCAACTGTCTGGAGTTCGACCAGTTGGTGTTTGAGAGCCGTAGATTTGGACGGTGACCATGACAGTCACCAGCTGAAAGGGCAGGCTCCCTGTAAGTGGTGCCAGTTCAGCTGGTTCTGGGTGCAAAGCAGAGGCTGCTCTGCCTTTTGTAGCTGTTGCTTCCTGACAGCCTCTGAAAGCTTCCCTCTGGGAAAAATGCTCCGTTTTGATTGGCGCCCTATGTCACATGGCTTTCACGCCAGCAGCCTTGGGAACTGAATTGGTGCCAGGCACTGGACTTGAGCTTAGGCGCTGGGCCAGGCTTACTCCTGGGGGGCTGTGTTTGCTCACCCGTGCAGCGCAAGGGAGGCCCAAGGGAGGTCAGACAACATGGGGGGAGCTGACCCACGGTGGCCTGGACATTCTTCCCTGGGGTCCCTCTGAGAGCTTTGCTTCCTTCATTCTGGGAAGGAAAGGAGCACAGTAACTTGGCAGCTCTTTTGGCAAGAGGGGAAAGAAAGTCTTGGTAACACAAACTGGTGTCAGAAAGCAGAGGACAGGTCTAAAAGATCTCCCAGGCACTGCTAGTGCCTTTCCGGGTTCCTGAAGGTGGGAAGGGTTGTTTCCCTTTACTGAGTGTATATTTAGCCTCTAGATTTTGGACAGCCTCGTACACAGTGGGTGTTCAATAAGCATATAACAAACGGTGGCTGATCGAAAGGATGACCCTGTTAAGTATCTTTAGGAAATAAAACTTGTGATGAGTAGTCTGTTGATCCTGCAGTAAAGCAATTAAGATATAAATGAAAAACCGAAGTGTTCCAAGAAGCTAGAGAGGTCTAAATAATTGGGAGCAAAGTGAGGCTAGGGATTCTGGCTCTCATTTCTAAATCCCCATCGCTGACACTTTACTTGACATGTACATGCACAATGAACATTCAATAAATGCAGACTTCGCAGGGCTGAAGAATGCCTCTTCCACCACTTCTATCATCAGAGAGACTTTCTGTTCAATTAAGCTTTTTAACCCTTTTAATGAACCTTTGTGAGCTTGTATAGAATATCTTGTTATTTATAGGTAGGAAAGAATGAGTTCGCCAAGCCTATCTTGAAAGCTTATTTAGAAGAGAGTCAAGAGAACTGACCAGGTGCCAGCAAGAAAGCCAGTGATGAAATGTCAGCAGTAGGAAGAGGATGAGGTGGGGAAGGGGTGTGTGGAAGCCTCCCTCTTTCCGTACTGCCCTTTCCTCCCTGCCTACACAGATGACCTTTGTCCTAGAGACCAGCTTGCAGACCAAGAACTCAGGTGAGAGTAATCTAGGCCCAGCTCTTGATAATTGCAGTGACCCTTTCTTTAGTGGTAAGGACAGATTGTGTCATCATCCTTTCAAGAAAATGGCAATTAATTTTTTTTAAAGAAAAAGGACATGATTTTTAACATAAGCGCTGGAGCCCGTCAGAAAAGGTAAGGCATATGAAAGTATATTTAGTTTCAAGGTGGTGGGTAGGTGAATTTTCTAGTGATTTAGGGTGGACAGACCTAACCCAGCAAGTATCCTGGAGTGTCCACCCATCAAGAGGGGGCACAGAACACATTTTTTTTTTGCCCAAGCTGTGTGGATTGTGAAACTTAAACTTGGAAACAAGATTTAGATTCTTCCCTATGAAGTTCTATTTAGTCTTCCAATTGGATAGAAGAATCACAGAGAGGCATATGGGTCCTGAGACAAGGGGTATGTGTGTGTGTGTGTGTGTGTGTGTGAGAGAGAGAGAGAGAGAGAGAGAGAGAGAGAGAGAGAAAGAGAGATACTCTCAAATGGCACAGATCACTTTTCCAGAAGGGGGCCTGAACCCCAAACTTTGGTGTTCCGGCTACATGTAGATCGACATCCCCACCCTTGTCAGCAGGCACGTGGGGAGCAGGGGGCTAGAACACTTAGGACAGATGGTTGGGGTGCTCACAGTATGGCTGCACCCCTGAGTCAAGGAGAGTGACACGATTCCTGGCATAGGAGTCACTATATTACATTTCTCAGGTCCCTATGAAATATTTCTGTTCTGCCAAGGATCCTGCTTACATCACTGCCTGCTGCATGCTCAAGAGTAGTTTAAAACTGATCATGCAGAAGAGAGCAAGCATTTCAGAGATACATCAATAACCCTGTAATTAGTTGACTGCCTAGACAGCTGGACTCCTGCTCAGACTCGAGAATGAAGAAACTAGATCCCACCCCAACACCTTCCCACCCCTCACCCTGAACATTCTGAATTGCTTTCTTTCTTATACAGTCTTCCTTCACTCCTGTTCAGGGACATAACCTTCCTTGAGTATTGGCACTGCCATTCTGCCCCCATGGTGCCGTTTGCTAATAAAATGCTTCCTTAGTGGAAACAGTTTCATGGTCCAGAGGTTGACATTCTGAGTACAGTCACACAGCCATGTTAAGTCGGTGACAACAGGACAGGACTTGCTGGGGAAGGTGGCACCAGCACCTGTATGACAAATTAAGGAAACTGACTAATTACGATCTTCACAGGCAACACACCCAAGTGGTACTCTGTAAATAGAACTGAGAACCTGGTGTAGTGACACAGCACTCATAGCTTCCAGTCTCTGATCAGTTTGTCACCCCCTTCCACTAGCAGCTAACACCTCCCCGAAACACTTCAAGGATATCAGACTGTTCAACTGGAAGGGCAGAGAGAGAGAGAGAGAGCAAGGGACAGAGACAAGGACTAGTCCAGAGATGTCGGGAGCATGGAAGCCCAGCCTCCACAGCAGAAGGTTCCACCTGCCCTGTCTGTCCTCCCAGCTGTAAATCCCAGGGGGGACTTTTTGTGCCTGTGAGATCATTTCTCAGAAGTGTATCCTTTCAACCCTAGCAGCTGAGATACACTTATCAAGGGGACATTTCCGGCACTGTTATCTTACAGGTTAGACTCACCTCCAAACTCCATATACACTTGTTCTGGTTTCTTAGTGTCCTGGTCAAATCTCTGTTCTAGGACCCAGACAAGACAAGTCACAGGGCAGAAGTCATTTGGGAGTAAACAATTAATTAAATATTTATTTATGAAGTGATTGATGTGAAATATATATGTATAAATTAAAATAAAAATTATAAAAATAAATAAATAAAATAATAATGATAATTAAAATAAATAAATAAATAAATATTTATTTAATTTCATGAGCCAAGTATCTATTGAGTTACTTGTGGAAATAGTTAGCCAGTGCCCAGTAGATGGCCAGCATGGCAGCAGGTTGCTGTTCTTCCTTCCTATGTGGTCAGTGAGAATCAGTGGAACCCAGAAGCAGAACAAGGCTGTGAACAATGCAGGTTATATGGAGGATTTTGCAGACACAAACATGGATCTTGGAATGTGCTGATCAAGCAGACCAAAGAGGAGGGAGGGGAGGTAGGATGGGAAGTAAGGAGATCAGGTACACCCCACCGGGATTCAGGGTGCAAATTTTCCGGGTAGGATAACTCGGTGCAGACAACCAGGTGAGGGTAGCCCTAGCATAGTCTCTATTTCCAGTCACTAGTATCTGGCCCCTTGGGTAAAACAGAACATGAGGAAGGAAGACTAACATGGACAAATGTGGTCTCAGCCCTGCACAAGTCTCTGCTGCGCAGAAATAGATGACTGGTGGTCCTGGGGCCTTGAGGAAATCAGAGGCACAAAGGGTAACGGCTCAGCTCCTCATTGATGCTTTAGTACTGCTCTGACACCATAAAGCTGAAGAGGAAGGAGGGTGGGCAGCAAGAGCCAACCATGGAGCCAAGGCCAGGTGCCCAGAGGGGTCTGTGACACCTTTGTGCTTTAACTTTTATGTCTAAAGTATCTCTTCACCAGAAGAAAGAAGAAGACATCATTTTTTCCTCCTCCAGGACCCTTCTCTACCTTTCCCTTCCTTCTTTCAAATCTTCTCTACTCACCGAGAGTCATGTATCAGCTGGCCAGGGCATTGTGACTTAAGTGGCAGCCTTCCTTCTTCTGAGGGAAGAGCGACACACACACTTCTGGAGAATCTCAGTATAATTCTAACAACAAAACAGAGGCCGTCCCATTGTGTAGATGGGAACATTGAGGGTCTGGGAAGTGAAGGGTTTTACAGACAGAGGGCTCTGGACCTGGAAGTGGAGAGCTGTTGGGCTGGGCTGCTCCAACTCTCAGATCTCCTGTGCTCTGTGAATAGCTTCCCTCACCTCCATTCTCCTCATCTCTTGGCCATGAAGTTCCCTGGACTTGTTTCCTGGGCTAACCACTCTGGAACTTTAAATCAGAGCATTTGCTATGTAAGGCCCAAGCTGAGGTAGGGGACAGAGGTCCCTTGGAGAAAGACCCCAGTGGTTTCTATGGTGATTTCAGCCAGGGAGCACCATATCTGGTAGACTGACCTCCTCTCCTTTGGGGGCTGTGGACCAGCATGAAAAGGTCTGTTCTGAGGTAACATAACCCTTGTGTCTCTTCTCTGCCAGTAACTCTGGTCAGTGAAGAGTACATTGAGATAGGGCTATCGTGCCTGGGAACAGGGAGAAACTCAGGGTCATGCATGTTCTGGGACCTTTGCAGTGAAATCAGGCTTGGAGTGAGGCCTCCAAGTAGGAAGAAATGGCAGGAAACTAGGGATGGCCCTTTCGGTCATCCACAGAGCACATGAATCACAGGTAGGGAGCACTCAGGTGGTGCATCACTGAACCCCATGTTCCAGGTCAAGCACACATGTCCTCCTGGGTCCAGAAGGTGTATAATTTGTCACCTAATGACTAAATCTCTTCTTCATGTGCTTCCTTTGCCATCTTTACAGTGCCACTGATGGCCTTTCATGGTCATTCTTTGGTAAATTATACAAGATAAATACTGAACCAAAGATCCCAGCAGACCCACTTAAAGTCTCGGTAAAGCAGCTCTAGTTTCTAGTTTTGAAGGACACTCACCCTGGATTTGAACTTCTCTGGCCATATTACGCTGTGAGAGTTTAGTAAAACTTGCCATTGTTGTCTTTGAGACGGTTGCCAATAAGCAGCCCCAGTTGGAAACTTGTGGCAGGTTAGAGCCTGACTGTGGCTGGCACTCTCCTCCGATGTTGGGCACAGTGTCTCGGAGTAGAACTGACAAGCTATGGCTCAGTCCTGCACCCGTGAGGCATGCTGACCGGGTGGTGCCCTGCACAGTGTGGGTGCTCCCCGTCCATTTGCTGAATGGATGCATGTTACCTCTGTACTCAGCGTAAAAAGAGCATTTTAAACATGTCACTTCGAGTTTCAGAGTGTGCAATGGTATCATTCTAGTTAACATGCATTGAGTACTGATAATGTACCAGGTATTATTTTATTCAAGGTTCAGATAGCCCTATGCGATTATCATCAGCCATTTGAAATGTAGGGTGACGGCAATCATTTGAAACAAAAGACGATCACCGCTTAAAGTGACCCACTAACTTGCCCAAGGACAGTTCTTCTGTTGGCCCCAATTTGGAGCCTGCCATAGAGGGCACCATATTGATGGCCTCGCCATAATATCTGGTATGAAAACTGCCACAAGAGCGTGGCGTAATGGATAGGTGCATAAAACAAGATGATATGGAGCACTAAAAGCGAGCAGGACCCCTTTGGGTCAGAAATGCTCTGACCCTTATAGTATTTGTGAAATGAGGTAATGGCCCAAATTCAGTTAGCAGATCCTCAGTGTTTAACACCACACACACACACACACAGAGTCACATACATAGTCACACACACATACACACAGTCACACACACACAGAGTCACATACATAGTCACACACACATACACACAGTCACACACACACACACACACACACATACACAGTTCTTCCAAGCTGCTCACTCATGTGAACTTTCACCAGGAAACCAAGGGTTGACTCCCACCTACTGACCATGTTATCTAACCTGGAGTTGGAGGGGCGCAAGCAAGGTCAGGTGGGGGCTGACCACCTCCCAGAGCCTCCTTCACTGATGCGCCCATAACCTCCTGATTCAACCCTGGCCTAGAAGGGAATGAGAGGGGCAATTTTTCCCAGTTAAACTAAAATTAAACAGACAGAGGGATATTTCAAGTTCCTGCCATAATTTTTTCTTGAAACTTCAATGCGTCCTACAAATTGCCTGCTAAAAGTAGCACAAAGCAAATGCAATTAGGAGTGAATGAATACACGGGCAAAATGGTAGACAGCTACTCACAGTGATTGTAATTATTTTTAATGTGCTCATCTGCTTATGACCTTTGTAACAGATCCTTAGGCTACAGACATGGACTCTGCTAATATTGTTACTCCTAGTTCCCTTTTCCTAATTCCTTTTATTCCCACTGAAGTGGAAAATATCAAATGGGGGAGGGACAGCAAGCTGAGGCCAAGAAATAACATAGGACCAATGTGTCAGACGAGCCCCTTAGGAAGGAGCAACTGACTTCCAGGATCATTGATTTCCTTCTTTTGAACTGTCAACTCTTCACAGTTCAGATTAGTCAGATTATATTAAGCTTCATGACTATGTTCACTGAAACTTTCTGTTCACTACTTATGTCCATTACAAGAATGAAAAGATCTGTATAATATACAACTTACAATAAGC
Organism: Uropsilus gracilis; assembly: GCA_004024945.1. Classification (NCBI taxonomy): domain Eukaryota; kingdom Metazoa; phylum Chordata; class Mammalia; order Eulipotyphla; family Talpidae; genus Uropsilus; species Uropsilus gracilis. Next base: position 9,989 of record PVHY01032451.1, read on the forward strand.
TATTATCGAGAATAGCTGAAGAAAAAAAATCTAAAGAACTCTTGCAAGTAGATATGAAAGGACAGACACACTAGTAGAAAAGAATAGGCAAGAGATCTAAAGAAGCACTTTACGTTATTCAAATTTCTAATAAACAGATAAAAAGATACTAAACCTTGTATATCCTCCAGAGAAATTCAAATTAGAACCATAATATGACACCACCTCATGACCTCCAGAACAGTTCAAATGAAAAAGACAAGACTCCAAACGGGTGCAGAAGTGAACCACCAGGAGTTCTCATTACTGAGAGCATTTGAGGCACCTCCATGTGCCTCAAAATCTGTGCCTCAAAATCTAGCCCCGAATCACCCAACCAGGATAAATGTTTGCCAGGAACTGGAGTAAGTTTCCCCTGTGATCTAGTGCAATTTGCTCCTGGGTATACATGCTCCCTCCCCAAAATGTACACATTTAAAAATGTTTTCTTTTGTCATTATTTGTAATAGTTAAAACCAGAAGCAACCTAAATATCATTCAATAAGAGAAAAAAATTAATTGTGGTCTATTTACACAAAGGAATCCTGTACAGCACTGAAATATGCAGTGTGCAATGACGTGATTCACCCATAGTGGTACGCAAAATAAACCAGAAACAGAAGAAAACATACCGTATGGCTTCATTTACATAAAGGTTAAAAACAGGCAGAAGGGACCTAAGATACAGAAGTGAGGGTAGAGGTTAGTTCTGAAATGGGGAACATGAGGGAGATTCTCACAAGTGTGTACTGCCCTTTTTGCTTGAGTGGCATAGGTGAGCGCACCTTGTCCAAATACACTGCTCTGTAGGCTTAAGGCTTGTGTAATTTGGGTGTACCTGTTGATGTCAAGAAAAATGTGTGCAGAAAGAGGAAACTGTGACTATATGGGCAGATCAACTCTATGATGGATTTTAAATGTTTGTGTTGAACTGATTTAGAATGCTTCTAACATCCCATTCCACCCTCCCCCCCAACACACTCCACAATGACTTGTGCATGATTTCATTTACACATGCAGTTCAATGCCTACATTGACCTTCTGTGTGGGAAGGTCAAGTGCACCTTCCCACCACTCTACTGGCCCCTTTGCTGATGACAGTCCTGCAGAAATTCTTCTTAATGGTGCACAGTGATGAGGACAAGAGCCTTCAGGTTCTCATTCTGATGTTGAGTGAACAAGGGTGGGTGGGGGTCTAGTGACCTCTGCAGCTTCTGGCTCAGATCCAGTCCTGGCCTCCTGCCCCTCCCCAGCCTGTTTTCTGGGAGGCCCACTGCCACCCCAGCACATGAAGAGGCTCTTCCCAGGCGCACCCTTTCCAGGGATGGTGTTTATTTACACGCACACCACGGAACTGCTGTCTCTCCCTGGGTACTGTAGGGAGGGGCTGCTCCGAGCCAGCAGCCTCTCCTCTCTTTGGTCTCTTGCCCAGGCACTAGCCCCAAAGGTCTGAGCACTTTAGGAAGGCACCCCTTTGGGGTTTCATGGCTTCTTTTCTCTTTTAGGTATGACCCTGCAGAATCCAAAGGGTCTCTCACCCACCATGGGGAGTTTGAAGGTCTCCCCAGGGCCCCTGGGTTAGAATTCTTCATCTCTCAGAGTCCAGCTCCTCCCTCCTCCTATCACATTTGAAAAGTCTGAACTGAATAAACCCACATTCTTTTTAGGTGAGATAGCAAGTTCCAAATGATGAAAACAGTTTGCAAAAAATGTGCTAGAATATTTTGAAAATGGTTTGTACTGGAAGGAATGCAGGGAGGGTGAGGTTTTCAAAATGATCTTTGCTTAGAGAGAGGAATGGTTTTCAATGGCTCTGACAAATTCCTCTGCTCAACCCTCAAGGGAAGCGCCATTTTTTTCTTTCAGAAG
>PVHY01032452.1:0-11867 GCA_004024945.1 Uropsilus gracilis
CATTATTGTGGCTTCTGCAAGGAGTGAGAGCTACACTGTTGCTTCTCAAACCTGGGTTCCTCTGACATCTCCTATCTCAGCCTCTTGATGAGCAGGATAGAGCAGGTGGTGTCCTTGTCAAGGCCTGACCTTGAAGAGAAGCTGCAGTCTCTCCCACGGAGTGGGAAGCTCCTGTGGGTGTGTGCACATGGTCTGTGTCCTGCTGAGCTGTGTCACCTCCAGCCTCATCTGACTGAGAGTTTTATGAGGAATGGATGTGAATCTTGCCAGTTATCTTCCCTGCAGCTGTGGATCTGGTCCTGTTAGTCTGCCTTTTCCCTAGTGATGGTGATTCCCAGGGATGACTGTGTTCATCCATCCTGTGTCCCTGGAATAAACACGCTTTGTCCTGCTGTGTGCTCCCCTCAGTGTATTGTAAATTCAACTTGCTATGATTCTGTTTACAATTTTATATTTCTTTTTTATGAGGCAATTGTTTCATCGTTTCCCCTCTCGTGTGTGCTGTCTTTGTCTGTTTTTTATCAGAAGCATGTTGGCCTCACACAATGTGCTGGGCAGCTCACCTTTTCATCAGTTTCTGGAAAACACAGAGACGGTCAGTATCAGGGAAACTCCAAGTGTTTCATTGAACTTACTTTGAAGAACAGTAGGTAACAGTAATGCAGCTGCGGAGCTACAGTACCTGAGTGTGTTACAACAGAGTAAATGTGCAGCATCCACCCAGCTCCATTGATGATTTAAAATAAAAAAATAAACAGTGCTGTTACAACCAAAGATTCCTCAGGACATGCTCTGAACATATCTCTCCACAGACAGCAAACCAGGGCAGCTATATAACAGGAGACATGCAAATTGGGCTGGCCTCCTGCTCATGAAAACCAGCCAGCGCGACACTGTGGCTTTACACAGGAGCCCAGCCTGCATCCAGGTGTCCACTCAGTCAGCACTGAACATGGACACTCACCATGGAGCCTGGACTGAGCTGGCTGCTCTTCATGGCTCTTCTGGGAGGTAATTCCTGGGGGGCAGGAGACCACAAGGAGGGGAGGCGACAGGACGGGAGAAGCAGTGGACATGAGCCAGTGTCCTGATGGGCTGTGTCTGTGTTTGCAAGTGTCCAGTGTGCGGAGCAGCTGAAGGAGTCTGGGGGAGACTTGGTGCAGCCTGGGGCGTCTCTGAGTCTCTCCTGTGCAGCCTCAGGATTCGACTTCTGCAGGAAAGCAATGAGCTGGGTCCGCCAGGCTACAGGGAAGGGGCTGCAGTGGGTGGTGGCAGTGATTAGTGATGATAGTAAGTATATAAACTATGCAGACTCAGTGAAGGGCTGATTCACCAACTCCAGAAACAACGCCAAGAAGGTATACATGCACATGAGCAACCTGACAGCCGAGGACACGGCCGTATATTTCTGTGTGAGACACACAGTGAGGGGAGTGAGTGTGAGCCCAGGCACAAACCCTGCAGGGACAGGGCTGGGCTGGGGGTGCCCTGGACCAGCAGGGGGCGCTGGGACACAGTTGCTGCTCAGGACACAAGGGGCTCAGGAAAGCCCTGGAGGTTGGGATTTCCTGACTGTCATTTGAGGGTTATTTGTGGAGAAGGAGAGACCCTGAGGTGTGAGTAGAGCTGAGGGGGAGACAGTGATGTGTGACAGTGTGAATCCTGCTTTTCCACAAAAAGCAAACTGAAATAAACTTATAACGCTCTATCTTCAGATGCAATGAAAATATTAGAGAAATTTCAGCAACCACTCAAGATGAAGTAACTTTCAGTAAACTGAGAACACACAGGATCCTTCATTTTGGTAAATAAAACCTACGAAACACCCACAGTGAGAAGCTCCATGACTCCTGAGAGACCAAAAACCCTCAACCAAAGGCAAGAGGAGCTGGTCCCTGCTCACTTACACCCTCAAATTTAGCTGACAAAGGAGCTCTTGCAATAAAATAACCAAATAAAGAAGGAATCAGACCAGGACACAGAAACAAACTGTCTTTGGTCACAGATGCCATGAATGTCAACGTAAGCAATTTAAGATGCTCAACAGAAGACTGCATGTAAAGATAAGTGCTAGGAGCAAGTCAGGTTATAGTGCTAACTTATACATTAAATACTTAAAATTCAATTCATGATATGAATTTTATATGAAAATAAAAGTAAAGTTATGCTTTTTTACATTAACAAGCCCAAGATGAAATACATACAAATCTGACAACATTCTATGAGAGCTACATGAAGAATGCTGGAAAAATCTGAAATTGAGCTAAATGCAAAGTGAACATATGAGAGGTGTCCATACTCAGGGATGGGAGGAGTCAGTATTGTCGATATGGGAGTATGAACTCAAGAGAATTACAGATCGGATGCGCAGCTCATGAGACATCCGGCTTCTTCAGTGATATAGATAGATTTTCAACTGCTCCTTTTTTTTTTTTTTTTTGCACATAGAAAAACAATCTGGGCAAACACTGTCAATCATCATGTCAAAGTCAACATAGACACTACATGCGGAATACAAAGGTAGAAAACACAGAGAGTTAGCAGAGGAGAAAACTTGGGTTTCCTTAGCGTGGACATGACAAGAAAACCATCACCCAACAAAACTGAGTCACATGCCTGAATGGGTCCCTCAGCACCCAGGACACAGAGAAGATTTGGAGCCTGCACAGGACTAGACTGATTTCTAGCTCCAGTTGTGTAAGCAGGATCTTTACGGTTCTCTATTATTGTGGCTTCTGCAAGGAGTGAGAGCTGCACTGTTGCTTCTCAAACCTGGGTTTCTCTGGCATCTCCTCCCCCAGGCTGATGCTGAGCAGGATGGAGCAGGTGGCGTCCTTGTCAGGGCCTGACCTTGAGGAGAGCTTCAGTCTTTCCCACGGAGAGGGATGCTCCTGTGGGTGTGTGCATGTGGCCTGTGTCCTGCTGAGGTGTGCCACTTCTAGCCTCATCTCTCTGTGAGATTCTATCATGAATGGACGTGAATCTTATCAGCTGTAGATCTGATCCTATGATTCAGCCTTTCCCCTACTGAAAAGGTGATTCCCTGTATGACCCGTCTGTGTTCATCCATCCTGTGACCCTGGTATAAAGACAGATGGTTCTGCTGTGTGCTCCCTTCAATGTGTTGTTAATTCAACTTGCTTAGATTTCATGATGGGCTTTACACACATTTTTACCAGGATTGTGCTCTGTAGTCTCCTTGGTGTGTGATGTCCTTGTCTGCCTTAGTGTCAGGATCATGTGGGCCTCACACAACGTGCTGATAGGTCACCCTTGTTCTCAGGGTCTGGAGAGGTGATCTAGTGACCCTTTGAGGCTCTGACTAGGTAGACCAGCTGGCCCTGTAATTCCGGTTTTATGGAGCTTTCATTAGCTGCCATCTCTGCTGCACACACATGCTCTATTTGGGTTTATTTTCTCATTCAGTTCTGGAAGCTTGTGGGCTTCTAAGATCTTTTCCATTCCGTGCCGTGTCTTGGCGCTTGGAGAGGCAGACTCAGGGCGGTGCAGTTGCCGCCCTGCTGGGCACCGAGCTGAGCTACCCCCAGGGGCTTTACAGCACACTTGATCCCTGTAGGGCTGCTGACAGCACCCCCTCTCCAGGCACCCAGGAGACGCCCCCAGGTTCCTCAGAAGGGGCTTATTCCATGGCCCTCACTGGCCAGACTCATCTCTCGCCAAGTAGCCGGCATCCTGCTACTGCTGTTGGGTCCAGCTCCTGGGGAAGCGGACCTCCTGCCTGGACAAAAGGCTCCTGGGTTCCACATTCCAAAGTGAACATCTGCCTAGCTCGGGACCAGGTAATGGCGGACCCCCTCGCAGCCCCTCCCGATCCTAGGCTCTCGCTGGCAGTTCTGTGGCTACTCCCTTGGGCCTGAAATCCTTTCCCTCTCACGGTCAGATTCCTTGCTCCCCGCAGCCAACGGCCCAGCCACGCCAGCAGCCACGCTGACCCCTGCCCGCACACATGTGGCTCCCTGTCCACCCTTGGTGGGTCCTGACAGTCAGCCCAGACTCCCCTGGGGCAGCGGGTCTGCTCACACCGGAGCCCAGGAGCACAAGTTCAGCTCTGGGGACACATGGAGCAGAAGTGGGCTACAGGTGGTTGGGAGGACTCAGGCCAAGCCGAGCTCATCAACGGGGGGAGAAGATTGGTCACACCCAGGAGGTCCTGCTGCCCCCGACAACCACAGGGGGCCACGTTGGGCGCAGAGGTTCTGACACCTGCCAACACCATGAGGTTCATGCCATGACCAAGTCAGTCCTGGGCAGCAGCCAGGAGCGAGGGCAACGTGGGCCAGGCAGCCGGAGACCACGCAACCACCAGCCATGGACCCGCGTGGGGACCCTGGCTCCACTATTGTGGCCAGAGCAGAGCACCTGACCCTGCCCCAGCCTGCCACCCTCGGTGATCCGCCCTGGGAGGCCCCCCACCCCGCCCACCTGTCCAGGTAAGTCCTGCATCTCTGTCACGCTGGTTCCCACCGTGACTCCGTCCTCACCAGACAGGAGTGAGTGAGGCCATCTGGCCCAGACCCAGACCTGCAGCCTCACCCAATGCCGTATGTGTCCACAGAGGCCCCGGCCAGGCCCGCATGTGTCCACCGTGTCCTGGTCTCCATTGGACGGCAGGGCCGCTGCTCTGCTCCGGGCAGCCGCCATCATGACAGCGGGGCAGAGACTTGTCTTGTTGGGCCAGGCATGGAGCAGGGTTGCCCTACCTGTGGTGTGGGGTGTCTCCAGCTGTGTTGTACATGCATTTCCCACGAGACCTGGACACTCCTGGGACAGCCACTCAGGTCTCCAGGGAGGAGTGGACCCGGATAACCGTTTGCTGAAGAGACCTGCCTCCAGCACACTGGGGGGTGCCATCTATGTTTCTGGGATTCCGGAGAAAACAGGAGGACCCACCATGGTGGAGACACCAGAGGAGCCCAGAGATTGGGGTGCAGGGAGCATTCACAGGGGGTCACTGCCAGGAGCACGTGTGCACCAGGACCCAGCAGGGAAGGCACAAGAGCTTGCGAGAAGGGCAGGTCCCAGGATGGCCGCCTGCATCCTCCCTGGTGCGTCCTGTGGTTGGGGACCAGGCAGGGGTGGAGCTGAGGAGTCCATGCTCCTGTGGAGCCGGCTCAGGTCTGGTTGACCATGGAGCAGCTCAGATCTGGTTGACCACGGTGCTGCGGGCATTGTGACCGGAGACTCTCGCTGGCCCAGCCCACCACCTTCACCTGTGCCTTCACTCCCTCTGGGAGCCATTACCTTATTTTTACTCAGTTAAAATGTGTATTTCCTCTGTGTCAGCTCGTGAATGTACTTGGGTTTCTAAATACGCGATGAGCGAGAGTATCCGAATTCTCTCATTTCTGGATAATTAAGCTCACATATCACCTCAGGATCCAGCTGTTTTGTGCTAAACACTACCATTCCCTCTTCTCAGCTGTATGATATTCTTCTACAGCTTACTCCAGAGCTTCTTTACCACCACAACACCTGCAGGCCCACGTGCACGCACATACACACACACACACACACATACCCACTGCTGATAGGCTCTTGGCTTGGTTCCAAGATAAGGCAACTGTAAACAGGGCTGTTGTGAACACAAAAGTTGTTGTTCAGGAAGACAGCTAACACCATGTTCAGGTAGACACCTGATAGCCAGAATGCAGCCTCAAACAGAATTTTCATCTTTATTTTCTTTGAAAGTTTTAACTGCTATCCAAGACCTGACCCCTCAGCACACAGGACACACAGATGATTTAGGAGCCTGCACTGGACTAGACTGATGTCTGGTCCTAGTATTTTAGGGGGTTCTTTAGGGTTCTCTGTGTCTATTACCATGGCTTCTATAAGTAGTGAGAGCGCTAAGTTTGCTTTTCAAATCTTGGTTCCTTTTATATATCCTGACTTACTCAAAATCATCTTTTCCAGGTCCATCGGTGTAGTGGAAATGTCAGGATTTCATTCTTTTTTGTGGGCAAACAAAATGCCATCTATAAATAAATATTATTTTCCTGAATCAATACTCTGTTCTAATATATGTAGTGTATTTCATCGTTACATTATGAAAATAGGACTGAAGCCAACACAGAACAAAGACAAGGTAAAAAAGACGTTATCGCTGACTTTGTGACATATACGTGGGCAGGTCTAAACTATCAGGAGACCAAAACAATTACGGACAAGTGGAATTATATCAAAAGAAAACACATCTGAATAGAGAAAGACACTGAGTAACTTAAAATGATACCCAACCAAATGCAGAAAATAACTGCAGATAACACATCTGAAGAAGGGCTGAGATCTAAGCACATAAACGATTCAGGTAACAGGAAGACTCAATAGTACACCTGCTCCACATATTCACCTCAGCTACTCCAACAGACAACATGTGCTCAGGATTAACCCAGCTCTGTCCCCAAAAACATCACTAGCTCACACAGCTATTACAGTCCCAGAATCCCCAGGACATCCCAAGGCTTGTCTCTCCACAGACACCAGCCAGAGCTGCTATATAGCAGGAGACATGTAAATAGGGTCGGGCCCATGCTCATGAAAACAAGCCAGCCTGAACCTGCAGCTCTGCACAGGAGCCCAGCCTGCATCCAAGTGTCTACTTGAGGTCAGAACTGAACATAGACACTCGCCATGGAGCCAGGTCTGAGCTGGCTACTACTTCTGGCTCTTCTGGGAGGTAATTCCTGGGGAACAGGTGAGGGGCAGGAGGGTGAGAATCCATGGCTGTGAGCCAGGTTCTGATGGGCTGTGTCTGTGTTTGCAGGTGTTCAGTGTGCAGAGCAGCTGGTGGAGTCTGGGGGAGACTTGGTGCAGCCTGGGGGGTCTCTGAGACTCTCCTGTGCAGCCTCTGGATTCGACATCAGAGGCTACCACATGAGCTGGGTCTGCCAGGCTCCAGGGAAGGGGCTGCAGTGGGTTGCATGGATTAGATACGATGATGGTAGCACAAGCTACGCTGACCCCATGAAGGGCCGATTCACCATCTCCAGAGACAATGCCAAGAACTTGCTGTATCTGCAGATGAGCAGCCTGAGAGCCGAGGACATGGCCATGTATTACTGTGCGAAAGACACACAGTGAGGGTAGTGAGTGTGAGCCCAGACACAAACCCTGCAGGGATGGGCCTGGGCTGGGGAAGTACCACTGGGGCATGATCAGGATCCCTAGGGTTCCAGGGACCCATGAGGCACAGGAAACTCAGGCAACAGAGCTCAGCCCAGAAGCAACTGCAGGTGTGTGGGGGGGGCAGGGCTTCCTGTGAGGGCTCCCTCTGCAAGCCCTCAGCCCCCAGGGACCTGGCTTTGCTAATGTCCTCCCATCCCCACACTCCTCGTGAGTCCCCATGGGAGGTCGGGATCCTTCGGAACAGATGAGACCTTCCTCCACCTGCTCCAGGCCTCTGCACAGTTTCTGCACATCCAGACCCCTGGGCTCATGTTCCCCAGGGTCCAGGCCACGTCCATGTGACCTGGTGCAGTGTTCACCCTGGGGTCAGGGAGATTCCACAGCAGAACAGCAGAGAATCCCCGCACCTCGGCCACACTGTGGCTAAATCCTGACAAATTAAACCTCTAATCTCCCAGACACCAAGCCTCTTCTGGAGATTCTAAATAAGGATAAGATCAGCACCTCAAAGCCAAGGGAAGCACCTCTGCTCCCCTGAAGGTCACCGAATCCTCCATCATTAACCCCCCCCTCGCCATCACCATGGACCCCCATCAGCCTCCTCCTTCCCGGTCCCACAGCCCGTCCTGAGAGACACCCCCTGGGCTGCCCCTGAGCCCTGAGCCTCCTTGTCCTTCTCAGGAGCCTGGTCCCCAGACCCGACCCCAGAGAGCACAGCGTCCCCACCCCAGGCCACCTCTGCCCAGCAGCTCGGGAGCAGGGTCTGCAGACCCGGGGGGAACCTCCCTGGACCAGGGGAGCCCAGCCCACCCAGCGGGGAGTGGGACCCCGTGTCAGGGGGCAGAGGCCAAACCCACCCTCTTGCTCTGAGCACCCTGGGGCCCCTGGGCTCCTTCCCACCTTCCCAGCCAGGACGGCTGCAGCCTGGAATGGGCCAGTTCTGCGTCCAGCATCCCGAGGCCGCATGTCCAGTCAAGGCCGGATGGGCCTGAGCTGGGCAAGCGTCTCTCCACACAGTGTGTCAGCTCTGTATCTGCGGGGCTTGGAGCGGAGATGCACAGAGCCACAGCCCTGGGTCAATGTGTCCTCAAAGTGAAAGAAGGGAAGGGGATGGGCGGTCGACTTGGGCACCCCCATGGACTCCCCCATGGACTCCCAGGGCAGGGGACCTGCAGTCCTGGAGGTGACCACTCTGACCTCTAGGAGACACATCTGGGCAGTGGAGGACCTGTGAGAATTGCGCATATTCCATGCTTCCTGTCCCTAGGGACATGGGCGCCCACTCACGCAGGCCAGCTCTGCCCCACACAGAGGACCTGCCTGTGAGGGGGGTAATGGAGGGTTCCAGGACCTGCACCACCAGGAGCATCCTGGCCACCAGCTGCGTCCTCCATTGACCACCTGGCAGCGCACCTGTTCCTGCAGGTCAGCGTCCCTGGGCTGTGGATGCTGGCTTGTGCTGGACATGGGAACTCAGTATCTGGACCACAGGTGGACTCCAGGTGGCCTCAGCAAGACTTGGCAAGATTTGGCAAGACCAGGCCACAGTCAGGGTTGGGGCCAGGGACAGGCAGCACATGCAACGACTGGGTCTGCTGGGTCAGCCTACGGGTGGCCTGGGGTTGGCTTGACCTCAGCACCCTGGGCACGTGGGCAACGAGCTGGCACAAACCCACGTCTGTGGTCACAGTCACAGGGGCGCATGTGACTGTACAGGGACCACCAGGTGGCTGTAAGCTCATGCAGATTGGGGTCAGCAAGTGGAACACAGGGCAGAACTGAACCCGCATCCTGATGTAGGTACCACAGAGGGCAGCTCTCAGATCTGCGGTCTGGAGGCCAGGGTCCCACTTAGTCACCAGTTCGTCAGCACTGTCAGGAGGATGTGCCCACGGGACCAGCTGGGTGAGGGTGAGTGTGACCTGCCTGGACCAGGCTGAGGGCTCAGCACCCAGGGACACAGTCACAGGGGGTGTCGAGGCCAGCAGATCCTCAGCCCAGCCTGCAGCTGGAAAGGTTTCCCTTCAGGATGTTCTGTCACAGGCACTGTCTCCTGTCCTTGTGCTGGTGACAGGAGAGGAAGCTGCTCCACCCCAGCGTGGGGACGTTGGAGAGAAAATCCTGTCCATCTGGAGCACAGGAAATGTCCCCTCCTCTCGGGTATAAACTACACCTGATGTTGTCTCCTCCCTCCCCCAAGTCACCAGGTCATTGATGATAAAATCTCTGAAGCTGAAGCTCTCCCAGGCTTCCCTGCATGGTGACTTCCAGTTCGGCACAATTGTGATGGGAAGATAACTGACACGACCTCATCGTCATGGCTGCACTGACACTCAGCTATTGTGGTCATGGAGGGAAGTGTGCTCACCTCTTGGCATCTCCCATAGCTCTAGCTCCTGGTCTCTACAGGATGGACCTTCACACCCTGCACCCACTAGAGGCCCAGCAACTCCCACATTCCAGAGGATCCTCTCCACCCATCATCTCCCCCTCCTTATCTGGTGTCCTTGGTTTTGTAGCCATGTCAAGAGTTTATTATTTGCTCTCTGTCTCCACATCCCGCATGTAAATGAGACCATCCAGCAACTGTCCTCCTCCTCCTGACATATCGCTCACATCATCCTCTCCAGTTTCATCTGCATTGCTGCAAATGGCAGGACTTCACCCTTTTTAAAGCTGAGTGGGATCCACTGTACAAATACACCTCAGTTTTTCGACCCAGTTCTCTGCCTTGAGCAGGGAGATCATTTCCTAACTGAGCTGTGCGAATCAACACAGGGCAAATACAGCTACACACACCTCAGCTTTGGCTTCAGGGATACCATTACGGAGAGGTGTCCAAGGCAAGAAGAGTGATATAAGTAAAATCAAACTGGTTACATCACATGAAAAGCTTCATTAAAATTATGAATCAAGTAAAAATAACTCTCTTAGGTGGACAAAACATTTGTACCATCACATCTGACAAAGGGCTGAATCTAAAACAGATGAGGAACTGGTGCAAGAGGAAGACCCAATAGTGCACCTGCTGAACACATGCACCTAAACTGCCCATGCGTATGCTCAGGCTTTCCCAGCTCTGTCCCCAATATAGGCGCATGTTCACACAGCTATTATGACCCCAGAGCTCAGGACCCTCCCCAACTCCTCTCTCCACAGCAACCAGCCCAGAGCTGCTATATAGAAGGAGACATACAAATAGGGCTGGCCTCCTGCTCATGAAAACCAGCCAGCCCCGGCCTTGAGCTCTGCACAGGAGCACAGTCCGCATCCAGCTGTCTACTTAGGGTCAGCAATGAACATGGACACTGGCCATGGAGCCTAGGCTGAGCTGGCTATTACTTCTGGCTCTTCTGGGAGGTAATTCCTGGAAAACAGGAGCCCCTAGGGAGGTGAGGGGCAGGAGGGTGAGATTCTGTGGACGTGAGCCAGGATCGTGATTGTCTGTGTCTGTGTTTGCAGGTATGCAGTGTGCAGAGCAGCTGGTGGAGTCTGGGGGAGACTTGGTGTAGCCTGGGGGGGTCTCTGAGACTCTCCTGTGCAGCCTCTGGATTCACCTTCAGCAGCTACTGGATGAGCTGGTTCCGCCACGTTCCAGGGAAGTGGCTCCAGTAAATTGCATGGATTAGATACAATGGTGGTAGCACAAACTTTGTAGACTCCATGAAGGGCCGATTCACCACCTCCAGAGACAACGCCAAGAACTTGCTGTATCTGCAGATGAGCAGCCTGAGAGCACGGCCTTCTATTACTGTGCGAAACACACAGTGAGGGGAGTGAGTGTGAGCCCAGACACAAACCCTGCCAGGACAGGGCTGGGTTAGGGATGCCCAGGACCAGTAGGGGGCGCTGGCACACAGTTGCTACTCAGGATACCAGGGGCTCAGGAAACACCTGGAGACTGGGGTTTCCTGACTGATATTTGAGGTGATTTGTGGAGCAGGAGAGACCCTGAGGTGTGAGCAGAGCTGAGCGGGGACAGTGAGGAGTGAAGGTGTCTTCTGAGCCATGGTTCTGATGCTGAAGCTCCCGAATGGTGTTTTCCACAAGGACAGAATCACAGTGACCGCATCAGTGGGTTAAACATCTGGGAAAACCAGCTCCACACGGGGGTCACGGATACTGATCAGCTCAGAAGGAGACACGAGTCTTCACTGGGAAACAGAACCTACGAGCAGCAGCGACGGCGCCTCCCTGACCCGACGGGCCTGAAACCTGCTCTCAGGTAGGTGAGCCCGGTCTGTTCCTCCATCAGGCCTCCTGGCATGTACACTACTGCCCACACTGGAAGGCGCATGATCTGGACACAGAGTGACCGAGACTGGGCTCAAATCCAGAACCGTCTGCGAGGACAGTTCGACGCGACTGTGGACAATGGGCGAGGCATGTAGCGGCCGAACCCAAGAAGGAGCTGACAGGGCCAAGTGGGCAGCCGGGAGCAACTCACTCTGCTGCTCAGGCCCTGCTCACCCGTGAATTCTGATAAGGAGTTTAGGACATGAGCTGTGAACCTAACGTGTCCAGGGCAGGTCATGGCCATTGCGAGAAAGCGCCTGCCCACGCTGTTCTCCAGCCCAAGCACGAAGCGTGTCTCCAAGGACCATGAGCAGAGGCAGGGCCTTCCTAGGATGTGTGGGCCCTGCCTACTGGCAGCCGGTCCCCTTGTCCCGAGGGCTCCCCAGGGCAGTAGCCATGGACAGAGTCGTGCCAGTCAGTTCTCA
>PVHY01032453.1:0-11873 GCA_004024945.1 Uropsilus gracilis
TAATTCCCTCTAGCTCCATCTATGTTGCTGCGAATGACATAAGTTTGTCTTTTTTGACTGAGGAATAATAACCCATTGTGTACATATACCACACCTTTTTGACCCAGTCATCTGTCTTAGGGCATTTGGGTTATCTCCATATCCTAGCTATTGTAAATAGTGCTGCAGTAATCATTGGATTACCCGTGTACATTTGAATAAATGGTTTTGTATCCTTAATTGCCCTAATTCTATCTTACCTCCCTCTCTCTCCTAGTCATTCCTCTATATATCTATCATACACAGACTACAGTCTTCTATATAGCATCTGTCTCTATCTCTTCTCTTTCATCTCATTCAATAAGCATATAGTGATGCACATTGCTCTGCAAAGACATGATTGATAGCAAAACTAAGAAAATTCTGTCTAAATATTGGCCATATTTCCTACATTCCATATTAATCTAACTTATCCCTGTCTTATAATTTTTAACTTGTTAGTGTCAAGATTCACATATTGATGTATGACTACCTCATATGTCACCCTCATCACATAACTAGGGTTATGAATCTTGGCAAATTCCTGCAAAAAAAGAAGAGTGATAACTGCTCATAGTAGGACCAGCTTCGTTTGTTCTCTCCATTTCCACCTGCAGGGAGATCACCCACAGTCCTGGGGCTCTGAGTTCAAGAGACAAAAGACATGGCCAATCCCATTGTTGCCCTGGACATACAGACCTGGATGAGAAAATGAAAAGTGCAAAATGTTTCCTCTGAAAGCATAGCCTTCACCACAAGGAATTAAGCAAACACGTTGTCTAGATGACAGCCATCCCTAAACTGACCTGCAGATTGACATAATCCCTTTGTGTAGCCCCCATAAGTCTTCTCAGAAATTGGCATTGTGACTCCAGACTCCATCTGGAATTGTAAGAGACCCAGAATTGCCACCACAATCATGGATAAGAGGGATAAACACACAATCTCAAATGCCGGGACGCCAAACTACAGACAAGTTAGCAGTGGTCAGAGGTGTGGGTCTACATGATTTCACAGAACCACCTGGAAACAGAGCTGAGGGTGCAGACCAGCAGGCCTCCCTCTGTGCCCCCATCACTCTCCACAATAGGCCACAGCCATTCTGTGAGCTGGATCAGCCTCTTACCAAGCAGCTCTGAAAAAGCAGGAAAGCAACATGCAGAAGAAAGACATGAACCTACCATCACAGCCTGTGTAAAAATGCTCTCCAATTGACTCAGACAACTAAATCAAAAATTATAGAAATCAGAGACAAAACCTTAGAGTTCAATCTTTGAAACCAAGACTTTAGCATATGACCTCAGTAGGCTAAGCTATAAAAGACAAAGTGCTGTACTGCATTCAACATTTCAGACATTTGTCCTCTGAGAATAACACCGAGAATTTGAAAGAAATTTTATTTTCCAGAGGATGAGGAAGTATCTGAAAATACTTCCTGAAATAATTCCTGAAAATAGATATTGACAAATGAGTGTAACTAAAAAATACAAAAAACTTATATCTTAACAGATGTTGAGAATCTAAATAGATCTCTTTTGATGAAGAAATCCAAGTAGCCATAAGCCAATAAAATGTGATCAAAATTATTACTAATAAAGCAATGCATTTTGGTGCCATAAGTAGATACCATTTCATATTCCCCAAGATATCTAGAATCAAGTCAGACAAAGGCAAGTGTCTGCAAGGATGTGGAAGAATAGAAACCTTCATACATAGAGGAATTCTTTTTTAAAAAGGAATATTCATTTGCAATACTGCGTATGATTTAGGTTTACATCCCCTCAGATGTGTGTCACCACACCACATCCACTACCAAAGTATCCAAAATCTTTATGCTAGACTAGGGAAGCCCTTATTCCTTTTGTTCCCAAGCCCCCTACCCTTAAAATAGCCTTTATTCAGCAGTCATATTTTAGGGTTTGTTTTATTTGGCTTTATCTGCTCCTTTATTTTGTTTCTCCATAATCCAAAATAGGAATAATAATAATCCAAATAGGAATGAAATCAACCAGTACTTGCCTTTCTCCTCAGTTATTTCTTTTATATCAATGGCCTCCATTTTAATCCACAATCATCCATCTACTTTTTTTGATCACTGAGCAGCATTCCTTGTTGTATATATGTCAGGTCCTCTTGATCCATTTATCTGATTTGGGGCATTTGGGTTGTTTTCATATCTTGGCTATTGTAAATAGTGCTGCAATTAGCACAGGGGTGCATATTTCCTTTTGAATTAGTGTTTTTGTCTTCTTTGGGCAGATGCCTAGGTGTGGATTTAATGGATAGTATGGTAGATACATGTTTAGTGTTTTGAGCAATCTCCACATAGAAGAAAACAGCGTTTTGGAAGTCCTGCTTGCATATGAAGAAATGCATTATAATGAAAATCTATTATGTCTACAATCCCTTTAAGATTTCTATTTGAGTGTTTATATTTGCCAAATAGTTCAGCATGATATACTGCTGAACTATATGTGTTTTTCCTCCCCCAAAACACATTATCTCATGCATTGTTATTTTTCTCCCAGGATCCATCAAACTACCCATGCCCCTACTCCATCCACTTCCCTCCCAATGCCCTCCTCCCTATCATCTGTTGCCTCTGCTAACCATTACATTCTTTTTGATGAGTTCAAGATTAATTCCTTTTATTCTTTGCATGTAAACTTTTCTTTGGTATTTATATTCCATGCATAAGTGAAACCTTTATACCTGACTTTCACTTTTTTATTTAATTTCTCAATATAAACACCTCAACATTCATCTATTTTATACCAAATGCCAACATTGCATCACTCTGCACAGGTGTGTAATGCATCATGGACAACATGTTCCACAAGTTCTCTATCCATGTATCTGTTTAAGGCATGTGTGTTGGTTTCTTGATTAACAACAGTGATAGTACTGCTGTGTACGTATGTGTAGCTAGGTCATTTCATGCTGGAGTGTCATAAAATTTGGATAACATTGAATAGAGTTACTGCTGGATCATGAGACTTTCCATTTCTATTTTCTTACGAAATATCCACTCTTTGCCACAGGTGCTGCACCAACCTGCATCCTTTCTATCAGTCTGTTCAACCCATTCTCAAAGAGTGCCTGTCCATGTGCCCCATCCCCACTGCTCTGTCAGGTCTTCAGATGTCTGGCCTTGCCATGTGCCCACGTCAGCAGTTCTAGAGGGCCCTGCAATGCAGCCACACCTTCCTCTTGTGCACTGGACTGGCCTGCTAGTACTTTAAACAAAAGTCATTTCGATGCTTTTCATTTTATTTTATTTTACATCATTGTATTCGGCTTCACTCTCTGGCCACCTTATACCCCAAGACCTGTCACTATATTCTCCTTTGTTCCTTCCTCCCCTGATTACTCCCCACCCTCCCTTTCCTTTCTGTATGCTTCAGTACTTGCTCATTTTGACTATTTCTTGTCCTTCTCTTGATTTGTCCATAATTTACACACGCTATCATCTGGTATTTGTTGTTTTCCTTCTGACTAATTTTAGCTGACACAATCCCTTCCAGCTCCCATTCTTTTCAGTTGAGCTGATGGGTATTCCTACTGTGTACACTAACAACCACTTTCTCCCAATGGGCTTTTTGACTTTGTTTTGGCATCAGTTTTATTGTGGTTGTTAGGAACAAGCAAACCCTTCTGTCTGTGGCCATCTTACTAGACTCCTAGGATATTTTAAACCCTGTAGAATATCTCTCTGACAGATGCATTTATGTGTAGCAATGGTAAGGTCTCAGAGATGAAAATCAGAAAATACTCATTGAGTCACAGCAGGTCTGTGAGATGTTCCAGGGGAGAGGCTCTTGGATTCCAGATGTTGATTTCTTGATAGACAATGAATAGGGTTATTACAGTCTGCTTCATCTCAGACATCTTGTCTTGCTCACTCTGCCTGCACATGTCTGTTTGCCTTTTCACCAAAGTTGTCGATCTTTTTCATAAGTTGGTGGTTTGTAGAGCAGCACTGCTCTATATTGTCCCTCCACACACAGCTGGCACCACTAAGAACCATTCCCCGCGTCCTGTAGTCCCCAGGGCCAAACCCCAGAAACCCCCAGGTGAACATTCACAGCCTCAGTAATGTTCCTGGTGGGTTCCTACCCTTCCTCCAAGTGGGTATGTTCATAATGACAAAATATCTGAGTCCCAGTGTCTGGCTGAACAAGCAGGGGTTGCCTAGAATAATTCACCCCCAGACCATCACTCAGGGGTTCAGGGATTCACCACCCAAACTGGCATTTCTAAATCCACTCTTGAACAGTTACGTCCCTTTGCTTCCTGCAACCAGCACAGAGTCGCCAACAGGTGGCAGCAAAGAGCCATCCACAACAGACTAGCCAGTTCTAGCCACACAGCCTGGTCTTGCTCAAATGCCATCATTGTCCTCAAGCCTGTCCTCCCTCTTGTCACACATGCCCCCTCCCTCCCTTTTTTATGATAGCCTCCTGTCCTGCCAGACAATTCCTAGTTCTATGGACAAAGGGCAGTTTGCAATACATGTTTCCATTTAGATTGGATAAAATGATTTGCATAATAAATTTACCCCAGAAATGAAACACACTTAACAAATGTTCAGCTTGACAGCCCTAAGAATTTGCAAGGAGATCTCACTGTTACAGAACAAACAGCTCCTCTGAGTACATGATATATCTCTGATCTAAGAACATTCCAGTGCTTCTGAGGCACATCCCTGTGGTAACCCCAAGAGTTCACTCCAAGACAGGAATTAACAGACCTCCTTGATTGTATGGCAGTGTGCATGATTTTACTTAAGTTCCAGTGCTCTGTAATCTGGGATAGGATCTGCCACTATTAATCTAGTAAGGTCACAAACATAATAGATTCCAAAAGCATAGTCTTTACTATGAGCTCAGTCCTGGCTAGACCAGCCCAAGAATTAGGACAAGCCACACTTTAGTAGGTGAGATCACACTGACTTGCGTTCAGCAGGTTAGGATCACTCTATAGCCCTATAGCCAATGGGAAGATGATCATTTTATAGTCAAATGGGGAGAGTATCTGCAGTTTCTCAATACCACCCCCCCCCCCCGTGTCCCTGGGGACTGATTCTTTTCTAAAAGCACAAAGGTCCCCAAGCAGCAGCCTGAGCCCTGACTGATTTGCATACCTAGCAGCTCTCTCCAGACAGGGCATAAGACAACCTGCCCAGCTTCAGCCTCATGGAGCAGGAGCAAGGACCCTATTTTTTTCAAATTTGAGAAATGTTAGAGGGCGAAAACCTTGTCATGGGGATTCAGAAAACCCATGTTGTGCTACCACCATAGCCCTGGCCGAGTCACTGTGGATTTCAGCAAATGGACAAAGAGTCTCAGAGCTGGAGGTGGATGTGACTTACCTCAATGCTGAAGCAGGGATAGAGCACACGAGTAGGCAGGCAGGCATCTAAGCAGCAACCCTGGGCCAGGACTGGGTTATTCTCTCCTTTTTATGCAGTCAAAAACAAAGCCAGCCCAGAGCCAGTTGTGTGCTCATAGTTACAACAGATACATTTAGCCTATGCAGACTGCTATCAAAGATTACCAATATCGGCCTAACTTCCAGAGTCTGTAGGTCTCTAGAAGGTCTCAGAAGGCAGAACAGAGCCTGAGTCACTCTAGCTCCTTTAGCGTAAGCTACTTCCGGTTCCTCTGACCTGAGACTCTGAATATGTCATCAGATCTGATGTAGATTCACTGTGGAGTTGACATGGCTTAGGGGGAGAGAGAGAAAGAGAGAGACAGAGACAGGGAATGTGTTTATATATACGTGTGGTAACTGTCTACCTTTATCCTTTAAGAATCATACTGCAAATATGATGTGAGTCTGTTGCTATAAAAATTTCATGCTACTAATTATGG
This sequence comes from Uropsilus gracilis, assembly GCA_004024945.1. Lineage (NCBI taxonomy): Eukaryota > Metazoa > Chordata > Mammalia > Eulipotyphla > Talpidae > Uropsilus > Uropsilus gracilis. The sequence continues at coordinate 5,892 of PVHY01032453.1, forward strand.
TAATGACCTCACAGGTCATCTTCAGCATGTGATCTATTCTGCCCTCCCTGCCCCCATCGGTGGGGCACTGCAGCTCATTCTAGGAGACCCAATCCAGGGAGAGCAGATTCTCTCTCCTCAGGTCACAGCTCTGCTCTTGAGCTGTCCTCCTTCCATGACAGAACAGAGCTTTAGGAGAACCAGTGAGATCCCGACCCTGGGCTCAGGGCCTGTGCACAGATTGTGCCCACAGGATCCTCACACACTCCACAAAGTCAACAGGTGGCTTCTCTGTTAGGCTTCTCTGTGACATTTTTAACAAGCTAATTTGAAACGCTGATATAGGAGGGACCCAAGATGCAAGAGTAGAGACAACTTCCACTATTCTTCACCCACAAATACAGCAAATCCCACCAAGTTTAGACAAAGCAGAACTGAGGCCTGGATTTATGGAACAGCAGGGCACAAAATGATTAGGAGAGATGCTCTGACTAAGGAAGACACCCCCAGTCACGGGGCAATGGGGAGTCTAGGAAAGACTTGCCCTAGATGTGGAAATTTCCTGGCAAGCAGGGATGGTGTGTGCTGGTACCAGCACTAAAGGTCTGCATTGAAAACAAGCACTTAAATTGTGGCACTGAGGGACATATAGAGTGAGCCGGGGAAGCCTGAAGAAGACAGAGTGAACCCAATAAACCTGTGTCCAGATTCAGTGTGGGTCTTATCTCAAAGAAATCATACCAGTCTGAAAACCATTTGACCTGCAGGTGAGTAGCATTGGACCCCAACACTCCTACAGCCTGGCTAAGAGATAAGAACATCTAAATATAACCAAACATCACCATCTTGTATCCTCCTGGCAAACTCTGGTAGCCTTTATGCTAATAGAGTGAGTGCTGCCATCTTGAAATCCACCCTTCACACAACTAGACCCTGACGGCTACTTACTGGTGAGAGCTCTGCCCCAGGGAAACTACCAAGCTGGGAGCCAAGTAGTAATCAAGAGCTCAAACCTGCCAGCCAGGTCTGACCATGATAGCAACCACTGAATGCTCACAATATACACTAGACCTCCCCAGAGGCAGAGTCAGTCAGTAGTTACCTTAGTCCAGAGGCTGCCAGACTCCACCCGTCAAGCCTGACTCACAATTTCACACATGTGGAACTTTTAAAATTAAATTTCCCAGAAGAGAGAAAAATTTCCATTTCCTAAATTTGTTCCCCAAACCTCCTCTTTTACACACAGTGATGTATACACTTATGGGGGCTTCTTACCCCTGTGTCTGGTGTGACCACAAGACCACTGGCAGCGTGATCTCGCCCTCCAGCAAAACACCCTCCCAGGCCCTGAGTGAAACTGCAGCAGTGCACAGTGCTGCCTTGTGTCTGCCACCCAACCTGTAAGGGAGCACTTCCAACTGCAGACCGCTTTTAACCAGATGCAGGGTAAGGTCCAGAACACACTCGGGGCCCTGAAAAGAAAAAATACAGGCAGTTAGATGCTTCGTGAAGTCCAGGACTCAGTGCAAACTGACTTTGGTTTCATATTCACTAGGAAATGTGTCAGCTCTCTTTGAACACACTTCCACAACTTATTCCATCTTCCTGTCCTGATAGCAGCCCCACATCCAATCTCCGGAAAGATCTCCAACCTGTCACCCCACAGCTTCTGCCTGCCACTTTTTATCTGATCTTAAATTATTGACGCACAACTTTGCTCATCTTTATTTCCATTAATTCATTGATTTTTGTGACTCATTTCCCAGTGTCAGGAAATGGTATGTCTTTATGTGGAAATTAAATACAATATAAACTGAGGCATGAAGAGACAAGGGGCTTTTGTTTACTTCCTATAACTCTACAGTCACTGGCTGTTCCCCAGACACCTACCAATTCTTGAGATTCCAGGGTATTCTTGTTTTATGGTGCTACACCCCCACTATGGAAACTTCCTTTTCTTTTTGTTAACATAAGACCTCAGAGTGGGTGCTGCAAGACCATCAACGCTTATACAAAGGGACACCTGTGCTCAGATGTTTATTGCAGTACTATTTATAATTGCAAGACATGGAAGCAACCAAAATGTCCCAAAACAAATGACTGGATGATAAAGATGTGGTGTATACACACAATGGAATATTACTCATCAATTAAAAATGACAGATTGGCTGATTTTATGATACCATGGATGGGCTTAGAAGAAATGTGTCAGGAATTTAAAGCATCTTGGAGATTGTGACAGGAGGCTTAGTAAGCATGAGCCAACAACAGAAAAACAGGTAACATTCCCACACTGTCATCTTTGCCCATCATGCATCCATATTCAGACCCATGGCCTCTGATAGGCCCTTGTAGAAGAGCCACTTTCAATGGCACACTTCAGACACATCAGTGATCTTTCCAAACATAGACGGCCTGCTCAGCAAAAACATCACTGTCCCCACTCATGACTTTTCTGTGGTTACATAGTCCCACTCCCTCACTTTCTCTGATGTCAAGTAATAGCTCAGTCAAAATTTGTTCTTTTGAATATGGAAACAACTCAAATGCCCCAGAACAGATGAGTGGATGAAAAAGATGTGGTATATATACACAATGGAGTATTACTCATCAATCAAAAATGACAAATTTGATGAATTTATAGACACCTGGATGTACCTAGAAGAAATCATTCTAGCAGAAACGAGCCAGATAGAAAGAGACAGAAACCAAATGGTTTCACTAATATATGGTCAAGCAAATGAAACTGCACAAGGGGAGAGTGGGGACCAGCTGGAGTGGGTGGGAAGGGGAGGTGGTGGGTGACCCCCCAGGGACTGAAATGATGTAAAATAATAATAATAATAAAGCATATATTGGTAAAAATAATAAAACAAAACAAAAAAATTTGTTCTTTTGATTATCAATAAAGACATTTTATTACTTAACACCTTTTCTTTGCAAGACATTTAATTAGAGCAAACAGTGGTCAGACTTCTGTTAAGAGTTTGCCGGAGAAGTCTCCAAGCATTTACTTGGCTCACATGGTATGTATGTGAGCTGAGCACACCCTGGGGATACTGAGGCAAAGTCCCTGTGACCAGAGAGCATAATATCCTCGATGACTTCATATGTGCAATGCCAGGAAGGAGGTGTATTTAGAATCTGCTGTGCAGAGTCTACTCCTGGGGCAAGACTTGCCTCTGCTGAGCCTGGTAAAGGCTTCTATAGAACAGGAGCAGAAAACAGCTCAATGCTGGCCTCTGTCCAAGGGGGGCCACTCAGAAGCAGTGAGAACAGAGTCTAGGACAGGAGAAGTCAACCTGACTCTGAGAACAGCAAGAGGAGGAGGATCCCTAAGCTGGGGTGGGACTCTAGAAAATGCCTTTCCCCTCTCTGCATTTTGGGGGCTGAGCCTGTTCTGAAACTGTAAGCTCCCCAAGCAGCAGCCTGAGCCCTGATTGATTTGCATAGTGAGCAGCTCTCAGGCATAAGATAGGACTAGGGGGAACCTGCTCAGTCTCAGCCTCAGGAAGCAGGAGCAGGAACTCCACCATGGCCTGGATGCCTCTCCTCCTGGGTCTACTGGCTCACTGCATAGGTACCTTATACAGGCTCACTGCACCCCAGCCCAGGGTTCTGGGACAAGCCTACTATCATATGGGCTGCCTATAGGGACAGGATCCTCATGACCTTGTGAAGGAGAGGGCTAAATGGATTGGTGGGACTGAGACCCAAACTGTGCTCACTGCTCTATGTGAGTCTGAGAGGCTGTGCCTGCCAAGAAAAGGGGATGATTTCTCTTTGACTGAAATCTGGCAGACTTTGGGGAGTTGGGACTGGACTGAGGGGAGGGTCATCCTAGAGGCCCAGATTATACTTGAAGTTCAGTTAAGGAAGATGCAGGTTTTCTGAGAATAGGCCCTGCATCTTCAGCCCACCTGCCCTTTCTTCTCTTGCAGGCTCTGTGGTCTCCAATGAGTTTAAACAGCCACCTTCCGTGTCGGTGTCTCCAGGAGAGACAGCCAGACTGACTTGTCAGGGAGACAACATAAGAAGTAATATTATTTCCTGGTACCAGCATAAACCAGGCCAGGCCCCCGTGCTGGTCATATATTTAAATAACCAGAAAGCCTCAGGGATCCCTGACCGGTTCTCTGGCTCCAAATCAGGGAACATGGCCACCCTGACCATCAGCAGGGTTCAAGTCGAGGATGAGGCTGATTATTACTGTTTTGCATTTGGTGGGTCACAGCGACACAAGGCCATGGGGAAGTGAGACATAAACCCTTTCCCATATGTGTCACCCTCTCCTCAGGCCCCAGGAGGGTGAAGACAGCAATGAAGCCACCTAGCTACATCCTGGATCTGAGGTTTCAGACTCTCTCTCTTCCCCATCTCACACAGACTCTGCAGATAGGGTTCAAGACCAGGCTCTTCTCGGCTCTCTGGACCTTTTTTGAGTTGGAGACTCAGGGTTTGGTGGGAAAGGGCACAGTTAGCAAGAGCCTCCATCCAGCATTCATTGTCCCTGAGTTTCCACGTGTATATCACCAATGCACCCTTGACCCAAAGGAACAGGATTACACCCCAGAATTCCCCACCGCCCATGAATACCCAAAGTCCTAGGCTCCTGTGGCAGCTAGAATTCTGAGTGATGCAAAGTAGCACAGCTGACCTTGAGCATTTCTCTCACACCTCTCTCTGGATTAGTGTCCACACAACTACTGGGATCCTGGCAATGTGTAGAGACATGGTCACTGGGGAAAACTATTGCTTCCAAAACCTGGCTTTCCTGGGTTCGCAGCCCTCTCTGAGGAGCTCAGGATCCCTGGCCCTGGCACAGCGTTGCCCTACATGAAATGGGCAGCTCAGAGCTCCATCCAGGAATTGGCTGCCCTACTTGGAACATCCAGGGAGGCACCTACTCCCTCTGCCCATAGTCATGTCTGTCCCTTTCCTCCAGATTCCTGAGTACATGTTTGTCCCACACAGATTCTGCTTCCAGGGAATCGATCTCAGATGTGGAAGAGCTCTCCACATGGTATACAGAGACCTGAGGTCCTCTCTAAAACCACAAAGCTCCACTTTCTCCCCTAAACCCTCAGGGTAGCTCAGGAGAGATATCATTATTCCTTGCATTTTGACAGATACAAAGGGCCTGACAAGCTGGTTCTTGGTTTCTGGAAGTCTTGTGGTGAACAGGATCTCCTGCAGGTGAAGCCTGGGGCCAGTGGGCAGCTTCTGACTTCTACAAATTGACACGCGCAGATGTGTGTCAAGTCATGGATGTGGCATACCTCTACTTCCAAATCTTTTTTATATGTCTCTTTCCACCCACCCTGAGCAGAAATGCAGGCAGACATAGCTCTATCATTAGTCTATCATTGTTGACAATAAGTCCCAGTTCCCACCTTTGTCCCCATGAAATCTACACAATCACATCACCACAGTCTCCAGTGCAGAAAACAGTGACAGGCATGCTTTGTCCTATTATGATAATGTATCAGGAACAATCAGGAAGTTCATCCCTCCCTCACAAGAGAATGATAGCTATTCTTTTAAATGGTTATTGACATTTCTTCCAGTTTATTCCTATTCATCCCCCATATCCTATAACTTTAATACTGATATGTACTGATAAACTTTAAAGATATGTACAGATAGCATGTCTTTTACCATAACTGGATAAGAGAGAAGAAAATAAACAAAAAGATGTCGTTAATATTCATCGAAAGATAATGGAATGAGCTGGGCGTGGTGGCACACATCTTTAATCTCAGCCTTGGGAGGCCAAGGCTAGGAATGCTTGAGTCCGCAGGTTTGAGACTACCCCGGGCTACAAATTGAGACCTAGTCTCAAATAATAGCCGGGTGTGGTGGCACACACCTGTCATCCCAGTTACCTGGGAGGCTGAGGCTGGGGATCACTTAAGTCTGCAGGATCGAGACTACTCTTGGACAACATAGCAAGTATGTCTCAAAAAAAAAAAAAAGGATAATAGAATGAACATGAGGAAGACC
>PVHY01032454.1:0-11828 GCA_004024945.1 Uropsilus gracilis
GGACATACGTTGAAGTAATCGGAGCTTTTCTAATTTTTTTTATAGTAAATAGGAATTCACTTTGTTTAGTAATAAATTAGTCTGCATTCTAAGAGTTTTGTTCCGACTTGAAATTTAGTGAAAAGGCTGGGGATGGCAGAAAGAATCCAGAAGTTTGAAAGAGGGTAAATTGAGGCAAACTAGTGAAAGGTGTAAACTGTAGTTTCTAAGTTTCTTTTTTCCTGCAGTCTTTGGAGGTGGGAGCTGAGAAGGGGCTGCTGGCTGAAATCTACATAGCAAAGGGGACTGGTCTGTGAAGGCAATTACCTGCAGGTTAGGATCTGAGAATGCCTGGGAGAAGCAGGCAGAGAGGGTTTAAGATAGAAAGCCTCAGCTACCTGATTTGAGTTGAAGTTAGAAAAAGCCTTTTTCTTTAACCCAATTTCAGTCCCTCTGTCCTTCATTTCCTTGGTCTCCAAGCTCTCCCTTTCCAAAACCTAACAGGAGGGGCTGGGGACAGTGAGGGAGACGCAGGGGTGCAGCCAGGAGAGGCCACCCCTTCCCCCAGAGGGCACCGAGACCCCTCGGCAGGGGAACCCCCTCCTGGCCCGGGCCCAGCTCAGACGCCCTGAGAGTCAGCCTCATCCCAGCGCCCACTGACAGGGTCTGGGGGTCTCAGGCGTCCTGTCCACTCTGGGTGACGCTTCCAGATCTGCCCAGCCACAGAGCTGGGCTCTGCTGGCCCGTGACCAGGCTGCCTGGCTCTGAAGAGCTGCTCTTGGATTAGGGAAGGGGGGAGGGGCCTCCCCCCAGGCAGGACCCTGACTGCGTGGGGCGTCAGCTTCCCTGCTCCGCAGCCGGGGGCCCGCGACAATCGCCTTCCCCAGCGGCCCAGGTGTGAGGCTCAGAGGCCAGAGACGCCTGCCCACCGCCACCAGCGTCCATGGACCTCCTGCCCCTCTCCCCGGAGCCCGGCTCCCCTACCACTCCCCCCGCCGTGTCCCCAGAGTTCCCCGCCTCCCCGCACCAGCACTCAGCCCCCAAAGGCCCCGCATCTCAGGTCTCCCCTTCACCCCGCACCCACCTTACCGGACGGTTCACGTGGACGCCGGCCCCGGCGCAGTCGGCGGCAAAGTGACGTGGCGGAAGAGGCGGGGCCGCCGCGCCGGAATTGAGACCCCGCCGGCCCCACCCCGCCCCCGGCCCGGTCCCGCCCCGCCCCGCTCCCGGCCGGGTCCGCGCCCGCGGGTCCCCAGGACGAGTGACGCCACGTCGGCCCCGCCCCCACCTGGCCCCGCCCCCAGGGCGCCCTCCCGCCCGCCGGCCCCCAGGACAGGTGTCGCCATGTGGGCTCCACTCCCAGCGAGCACCGCCGCCGACGGACCCGGACTCCCTGAAGGCTACTGGGCGGGAGAGACGGAGGACGGACATCCCCCGGCGCCGGGGCCGGGCTCCCCTAGACCGGGGCTGAGGGGAGTAGCTGGAAGAGTCGCCTGTGGACCGTTTGGCGGGCGGGGGGGCGAGGACGGGGTTCTCCGGTAACTAGGGGGTGGGCCCCGGGCAGCGTGCCTCTCCCAGACTCCGGTCCTCAGGGACCGGGTGGCGCAGACTCTGGATCCAGGGAGTGCGCCCCGCGAGGTGGGGGAGGCGCCCCAAGTTCTGCTTGCCCTGCCTGGCTGTCCGCTGACTGTAGGGAGGGAAGGTGTGGCGCTCCCTTAGGCCATCCCTCCCATCCCCTCCCCCCCCTCCGCTCCCCCCCCACACACAGTGAAAAGGGGCTCCAGCCAGAGCTGAGCAGGTCTCTAGCTGAGCGGGGAGCCCCCCAGGGTACGGGGGGGGGGGGGGAAGTGCTGCCTGCAGGGCTGTTGGGGCAAATGAAGCTTTCAGACCCACAGAACCCCCAGAATGGCGACTGACTAACCTTTCCCTTGACATCTGCCCTCTGCCTGACAGGAACCCCCAAACATGCTGGCTGTACAGGGCCCAGCCCTGGGCGGGAACTTCAGAAGGAGATCCCTCGTGGACCCCTGTCCCCAGAGAAGGGTTCTGTGCAGGGAACCTAACCCAGGGCACTGGGACATGGGTCACTGCCCACTGCGCCCAGGTCCCTCCTGGGGGCTCCTGCTGCAGGCGGTGCCTGCTGGCTGGCTCCGCGGACCGTGTGGTCCAGTTTCTGTGTTTGTGTCAGGCTTCTTTTCTGCCTGGTACCACCCGCTGGCCCCACCCCAGCCACCCCGGACCCCACCAGCTCCCTTCTGGGCCCCCAACCTTCGGCTTCTCCCTCACCTGTTACCTCGATGTCAGGTGTTCAGGTGAGTTCCCTGCAGGAGCCGGGTCTGGGCTGGGGTGCTGAGTCCTGGCCCTCACTGGTGGGGTCTCCCCATAACCTGCTGGAGCAGAGTTCTGCTCAGCAGAAACTGCTAGGTGACAGGAGCCTGAGCTGCAGCCCTGGGGGGTAATTTTGGGGTGCAGGAACAGCTCAAAATGCTGCCTGGCCAGTTCTCTGGGTTCTGGTCAAGTGGGAAGGGGCTGCCCTTCCTCACAGCCTCAGCAGAACCCCCACCCCAGGGACCAGCAGGTGGGCAGCTCTGTCTCCCATGTAGGTGCCCTCCAACATGGAGCCTCAGAAGAAGCCTTAGACTGACTCCAGACAGGTCACTGGGGGACCACACGACAGGCTGCGTGGCCCTGAAGGAACAAAGGTTGTGAGGCATCTGACCAGTGACTTGGGGATGTGGGTGACATCAGGGAGATTGTCCATGGTGCTGGACATAGAACTGAACTGACACTGAAACTGTGTGCCCCTAACCCCCACTCTGGGTTGTGGCAGTCAACAAGGTGGCAGTTAGCCCCGCCCCCTTAAGGTGCTCCTCCCCCATTGGCCCGTGGCAGTTAGCTCCACCCCATTTGGTGTGGCAGTTTAAAGCTGCCAGAAGTGGCAGTTGGGAAAAAGAAAAAAAAAAGAAAGAAGAGAAAGGGGTTGGAAAAAGGGAGTTTGTCCAGAAGCAGGGGGGGGAAAGGCAAAGAGACTAGGAGGAGACAGAGACCGTTGGGGGAGGAAAGAGAACTTCTAGAGAGAGAGAACTTTTGGGAGAGAGAGAATGGCAGGAGGGTAAAGAGTAGCCCGAGTGACCAGGCTGGGCAGAAGCCCCCTGAAAGAGTGAGCTGGAGGTGACAAGGAGCCATGGCATCTGGCAGAGTGGCCAGTGTGGAGAGTGTGGCATTGTAGCAAGGTGATATGGAATGCTGGTACCTAGAGGTGGCCGGCCATTTGGAAAGCTGATTTCTGCATCAGCCATCGTGGACGAAGCTTGAAGAGCCTTGGAGAAGTCGAGCCGCGTGGACACGGGAGCGAGAGGAAGCAAAGAGAAGACGCCGGTGACAGGACTGGACTTTGCGAAAGTGCCTGCCCCTGAGGTTCAGGGGCAAAGGAACCATTGTTGGACTGTGCCTGTGGGACCTTTGGGTCTGAGAATGGTGACTGGGGTAAGATAACTGCCACTTGTGACTTTAAGGATGTTTCGTTCTCCCTATTCAGATCCCTTGTTAATAAAACCCTGTTGTTAAACTTGCAGTTTGATGGCAACTGCTAGGCTCGGGTGAAACGGACCCTTGGGGCTTAGGTGGGTTGGAGGGCTCTTGCCCTCCACTCCTTTTTGGAGACCCGATTTCACAAGTACTCAACAGTTAGTAAGTATCCAAGAGGGAAAACAAAACACAACAAAACTGTACAGTAACTATGTACATTAAGAGAAAGGATTATAGTTATTTATCTTTTCCTTTTTTAAAAAATACTTTAAATCATTAACACGTTCACAAGACCAATGAGTTTCAGTTTCTACAGTATCTTTGCTGCCTTTTTTACTCTTGAATGATGCACCCAAGGTTTTATACCTGCAAGCTTTAAAGAGGTGTGTATGGTTAACAATACATCATATGGACCTGACCACTTTCCGGACAACTGAGTTTGGACATCTCCAATCTGCCAGGTCTTGAGTAAAATCTGGTCACTAACTCTAAATGGGTGTAATGGTTCATCTGGGGGTAAGGCAGTTCTAGAGAACGCAAAGTTATGTGTGATTGCCAGTATCTCCTGAATATGTTTCACATATTGTTCGATCCCGCACTCCTCAATTTCTAGTGTCTCATTCAAAACTGAGGCCTGGAAAGGTCTCCCAAAATATAAATTCAAAGGACTCAGCTGCAGCCTGATCCACTCTGATCCAAAGAAGAGCAATGGATAGTACCTGGTCCCAGCGCAAATATGTCTCTTGGCACAGTTTTGCCAAGCTCTTTTTCAATGTGTGGTTCATTTTTTCTGTCTGATCAGAAGATTGTGGTCTCCAGGCAGTATGCAGTTTCCAACTGTTTACCTTTTGATTGACTTCAGAGACAAATTCAGGTCCATTATCGCGTATAGAGTTTGGCAGTCCAAACTCTATAAGGAGTTAGGAATTATTTCTTTTAACAATAGGAATTATTTCTTTTAACAATAGTTTAGCAATGTCTGAAGCCTTTTCAGTTCTAGGAGGAAATACTTTCTCCCATCCTGAGGAGGTGTCTACAAAAACTAGTAGATACTTAAAGTTACCAATCGTCATGGGCATCTGTGTAAAGTCCACTTGCCAGTCCTCAAAAGGGTACTTGCCCCCATATTGTACTCCAGTAGCTTTTGGATGGGAGTCAGTCTTAGGATTGTTCCTGGCACATATTTGACAAGCTTGAGTAATCCATTGAGCAGCATGGTGCAAATTGGGACCCTTCAAATACAGGTATATGGAGTCCAGCAATGCATCTCTCCTGTAATGGGATCCTTCATGCAAATGTTTTAATACTAAGTAGACCATTGCCTCTGGGAGCAGAATCATCATACCATGAGATTTCATTCTCCAAGTTGAACTGGGGTCAAAGGTATCAATTCCCATTCACGGGCCTTCTGCTCATCTTGCTTGGTGTATGTCGGGGTGTACTGTGACAAGTCCATGAGAGGGATGAGTGTACCCTGTAGGGACAAATGAGCAGCAGCCTTAGCCGCACTGTCTGCTGATCTTTTGCCTTCTGCAATGTCAGATTTGCTTCTCTGATGTCCAGGATAGTGTATCACTGCTACAGCTGAGGGCAGGTTCACTGCTTTCAACAGTGCCAGGATTTCCAGTGGATGCTTAATGTCCTTGCTGCCAGTTGTAAGGAGTCCCCTCTATTTCCAGATAGCTCCATGTGCATACAGAATGAGAAAAGCATAGCATGAGTCAGTAAAAACGTTGACTCTCTTGCCTTTGGAGAGTTCGAGGGCTCGGATCAAAGTTATCAATTCTGCTTTCTGCGTTGACATTCCTGTTGGGAGGGCCTTGGCTTCCACAGTCCTTTCGAGGTAACAACAGCATATCCTGCACATCGATGTCCATGATCCATAAAGCTGCTTCCGTTAGTAAACAGTTCCCAGTCCGGATTCTGTAGAGGTTGGCCAGACAAATCTGACCTACTCACATAGACAGTCTCAATAGTCTCTGGGCAATTATGAGCTAATAAAGGCTCATCCCCGAGGTTCTCTGCATTACTTGGAAGAAAAGTAGCTGGGTTCATAATACTATGGACATAATACTGTGGTGACCTCCACAGACCCGCTCTCCAGTTGAAACTGGGTGTCCCTCCCCCACCCTTGGGTTGTGGCAGTTGGTCCCACCCCTGCCCCACCCCCTTGGGGGGAGTGACAGTTAAAAACTGGGGTAGGAAGCAGCTAGAGGGGAATTTGCAGAAGCAGAAAGAGGAGTTTGGGACCATGTAAATCTAAGAGCTCAGAGGTTTTGACACCTGGAGAAGGACACAGGAGTGGAGCATTCCAGGGCGCTTAGAGAATTGGGCCCTGAAGGGAGAAGCCTTGTGAGGGTGAAGGAGAGGCGACCGGGAGGAAGTGCTGAGCAACCTGCAATCTGGAGAGACCCTCGAGTGCCTATCTCTGAGGTTTGGAGGGCAAAGGGGCATCATTCAGACGGTGTTTAGGACTGTTGGGCTAAAGGGTGACTGGAGTAAGATAACTGGCCACTTGTGGCTTTAAAAAGAAACTCTGTTTCTTGGTTAACTTTCCTTGTTAATAAAATCCCTTGTTAAACTGCATTTTGAGTGGCAACTGCTATGCGGGTTAGGGTTTGGTTGGGGTTAGGGTTTGGTTGAAACCAACCCGTGGTTTGTAAGTTGGAGGCTTTCCCCTCCCTTTTCGACCCAATTTCACAGTGAGTCCAGACAAGTCTGAATATTACCTAAAATGAAATATTAAATGATTTAATCACCACTAAAATGATCACCATGTCTTCTGTTTTATCAAAGATATTCTTTCTAAATCATATACAATTTTTTCAGTCTCACTCGAAGTTGTAAAGACAGCTTTCTAAGATTCCACAGTCTCAGAGTTCACATCTACAGCCTGTGAGAGAAACCCACAATTCAGGCTTCTAGGGATACCTTTTTAGTGCAGCTTCAAAAAAAAAAATGTTTATACTGTGATTAAATTAGCTCATAGAATTTACTGAACTCACCAAATAATTATCTATTTCCATCATTAACCAAATTATTAATTATAAGTTGTTAGGCGTTTACTCCAAATAATATACCAAGTTCTTATATTCTTATATTAACCAATGGGCAATTATTTTCAGACACAGGTCCCATCGAAGGAAACACTTCAGCTTTAAATTAGTGTTACTGAGTCCCACCCACCAGCAGGCAGTCACCTGCGGGAGGACTGCCTGTGCACCCTGGTCCCTAGCAGTCTGAGCTCCCTTGCCAGCAGGGAGCAAAGGGGGTGAAGGATCCTGGGTAAGCCCCCTAAGCTGAATGAGCCCTGGAGGGGGGACAGGGTGGGGGTTTTGGTGGCCCCACCCACCAGCGGATGGCTGCTGCACAGGGCAGCCATCTGCAGTCTGGATCAGTGGAGCCATGTTGCCCCCTGCTCCTAGCCCAAGGGGAGCATGGAAGGGCGCAGGCTCAGCCATCTGGGCCCCGCCCCAGTGCAGGAAAGTACAGGGCAGGCGGGGGGGAGGGGGGGAGCCCCTTCTGATAGGGTGTGCTAACCCCCCCTCCATTGTCTCCTGTTTAAGATCACAGATTTCAAGGAGAGATGCTAAAATGTGAGAATGACCTTAGTTGGAATATCCCTTCAGGGAGATGCAAGAGGAAGGTGACACAGGTTTCCTGGAAGGCGGGAAATCAGAGTATATAAAGGGTGTGGAAACAGAGAGAGGTGTGCAGGATTCGGATTCCAATATGGAAATCAGATAGAGTCAATGGAAGTGAGATGGGAATCAGCCATCTTGGAAAGATGTGAGCCATGTGAGCTTGGCTCACATGTGGCCACCGGGGGCCTGCAGCCCTTGACTGACCTGGGCTGGCAGCATGTGTGCTAAATGCGGTTAAGAAGTTTGTAGATTAGAACTCCGTGTTGGAGTTTGTTTTGCTGAGTTTGACTTGTGTCTGAAAGAGGCCGTGCGAAAGTTAGGCCTGAAAAGAAAGTGAACTTTGCTGGTTCAACACCATGAAGTTCCTGCTACCTGAAGACAAGGAGAAGGCAGTGTGGAGGACAAGGAGGAGCACGCCAAAGGAGCACCCCAGAGAAAGAAGCCTCAAACACATGGAGAGGAATTCTGACTGGCTGACATTGGTGAGATGATCAGGACTGAGAGATTGAGGATTTCTGGGAAATCTGGGAAAGAACTTTGGACAATGCTGAGAAAGGTTTTGGACAATGTTAAAGTCATCGGAGTTTTCCTTACATGTTTCTTGTGTAGTTATTAGGATAATTAGAAAATTACTTTGTTAGAAATAAATTAGTCTACACTGATAGTCTTGCATTGATTTGGTATTTTGGCTGAAAGGGCTGGGGATGGTGGAAAGAACCCACAAGAGTTTAAACTGTTTTTAAGTTTTTCTTTTTAGGTCTGAAAGAAGGAAAGAAAGCAGAGAGAAGCTGGTAGCTGATGCTTGCATATCAATAGCGGGCAGGTACAGTGAAAATGCTAATGAAGAGTGTGTAGCCTGCTTTGGAGAGAGAAGCAGGCAGATAGGTGTTAAAGGTAAGTTAAAGGTAAATGACTTGTTTGTAGCCTGCTTCGGAGAGGGAAGCAGGCCTGTATGTGTTTCCAGTTAAGTTAAAAGGTCGTCTTCGGGTTGGCCACTTTAACTTCCATTTCGCTCTCACTCCAGTTAAACTTAAAGAGGAGCAAGAACATGTGCAACATAAACCCCATCATAGAATGAGTGAGGGATCATTCAAAAATCCAGCCCACAAGCCTGAGCTGGACACAGCAGATGGGCAACTGAGAGAACCAGTGCATATGAGACAAGAGAAACAACTGTAGAGACAAGATGTCACAATGAGAACCTATGCGCTCACCAGGCCCGGAAGACCCAGGACCTCATTTCGGAGATGCCTTCTAGGAGAGCAATGTCCCCTCCCCACACTGCAGGAGAGGAGAGGAAGGCCAAAGATGGGGGGGCTGGCCCCACGTTGAAACTGCAAACTGAGGCTGAGAAGATGACTACGAATGCCATTCACAGATGCCTGTATTCACAAAGAAACTTCTTCACCAACACTGGCTGGGAGCGAGACCCCCTAAATCTGACACCAGAGCCATAAGGTAAAGCAGGAAAGCAGTGGAGATGGGATTGGAGAAGACAGCCTGCAGCAAGAAAACATGGACAGATCACAAATGAATACAGACTGGTCACCCAACGCAAACTTAAGACTGCAACCTACCAGCAAGGTTCGCCTGGTTCCAACTGAAATCGGGTCAAGAGGAGGGCAAAAGCCTCCAAATTACAAACCCACAGGTTCGTTAACACCCGCGCCTAGCAGTTGCCACTCAAAATGCCGTTTAACAACAAGGTTTTATTAATAAGGGAGTTCAACAGGGAGAACAAAACATCCTTAAAGTCACACGTGGCAGTTATCTTACCCCAGTTGAAATCGGGTCTCCAAAAGGAAAGGGGGGAGCAAGGGTCCCTCCAACTCACGAACCCCCAAGAGTCCGTTTCACCCGCGCCTAGCAGCTGCCACTCAAATTGCAGTGTAACAACAGGGTTTTATTAACAAGGGAGCTGAACAGGGAGAAAAAAACGTCGTGAAAGCCACACATGGCAGTTATCTTACCCCAGTCACCATTCTCAGACCCAAATGTCCCAAAGGCAAAGTCCAATGATGGACCCTTTGCCCCTCTGAACCTCAGAGGAAGGCACTTTGGCAAAGTCCAGTCCTTTCAAAGGCGTCTTCTCTCTTCTTCTTTTCTCTCCGGTGTCCCACGCTGCTAGGCTTCTCCCAAGGCTTTTCAAACTTCTTCCACGATGGCTGATGCAGAAATCAGCTTTCCAAATCTCTGGCCGTCTCTAGCTACCAGCTTTCCACAGCACCTCGCTACAACACCACACTCTCCACGCTGGCCACACTTCTGCCAGCCGCCATGGCTCCTCATCACCTCCAGCTCACACTTCCAGGGGGCTTCTGCCCAGCCTGGTCATTCGCGATCCTCTTTACCCGCCTGCCATTCTCTTCTCTCCTCTCCCAGAGGTTCTCTCTCTCTCTAGAAGTTCTCACTTCTCCCCAAACGGTCTCTGTCTCCTCCTAGTCTCTGCTCTTTGCGCCCCCTGCTTCTGGTCCAACTCTCTTTTTCCAACTGCTCCTCTTCTCCTCCTGCCACTTCTGGCAGCTCCCAACTCTCACACCAAATCTCCCCGGAGCCCACTACCCCCCGGCCAATGGGGGAGGAGCACCTTAAGGGGGCGTCGCTAACTGCCACGAGCCAATGGGGGAGGAGCTCCCTTAAGGGGGCGGGGCTAACTGCCACCAGCCTATGGGAGCAGAGTACCTTGTTAAATGCCACAACCTGGGGTGGGGGTGTAGGGGCACCCAGTTTCATTCCCCCATCTTTGTTTTCAAACCAACATATCTATGTTGGTCCAAAATAATCCTATACCTTCTTTAACTCCACATATAGCAACATTACGTTAAACATTTCATTGCATCAATTCCATTGACAGTATCCAAGTTTCAAGTATCTAACAATTAAACATGTTAAACATGTTCTTACATCAATTCCAGTTACAGCAGTTATCGAAGCATATATCCATTATACCATACAATATGGCAAAGCATCCAAGTATAAATCCATTATACCATACAATAAGGCAAAGCATCCAAATACAATACCAGCAGGTACAGGATTTTCAAAGTATCCAAGTCTATATCCATTATACCATACAATAAGGCAAAGCATCCAAATACAATATCAGCAGGGTACAGCATTTCCAAAGTATCCAACAATTAGTAAGTACCCAAGTTTCGAGTATCCAGAGCATCCAAATACAATATCAGCAAGTAATGGCATTTTCAAAGTATCCAACAATTAGCTAAACATGTTAAACATGTCATTTCACCAATTCTAGTTACAGCATTTATCAAAGTATATGTCCATTGTACCATACAATAAGGCAAAGCATCCAAATACAGTATCAGCAGATTACGGCATTTTCAAAGTATCCAACAATTAGTAAGTAAGTACTCAGGTTTCGAGTATCCAAAGCATCCAAATACAATATCAGCAAGTTATGGCATTTTCAAAGTATTCAACAATAAGTATCCAAGAGGGAAAATCCAAGCCATTTGACCTTGTGGTACCGCTGAGGGTCCCCAAACTTATTCAGATGATCATGGCTGTATAAACATTCAATCCGTACTGAACAATCTATTCCTTTCTTTCTGAACTTCCAAACTCTTTCTAAATCTGGCTTTTGGAATACATACTGGATTTGCTCTGGCATTTTTATAACAGGCTTTTCAATTTTCTTTTCACCATCTGGTATACAAACATACATAGGCAAATACTTTTCTATGAACACATAGCCAAAATGCATGCAGGGTTTTTCACTGCATAGACACAGAATCCAAAGCAATTGTAACATTGCAACGTTCACCCATTTTAAATGCATGACTGCAATCCAAAGTAAGAGGGACATTACAAGGATTGTCCATTTCAAGCCCATAACTACTTTTTACTAAAGCATGTTAAACCAACATCTTACAACTGCTTTCAGCTTTAAGGTGACCAACGCAAGGTAAATTATCCTTGGGCTGGTCAACCATGGGTGATTTGTCCCTTCGTGGTCGCCAACTGATATCGGGTCTCCAAAAGGAGGGGGGTGAGGAAGGGCAAGAGCCCCTCCAACTCTACAAACCCCCAAGAGTCCGCTTTACCCGCGCCTAGCAGTTGCCACTCAAAATATCAAAAGGGAATTTATTTATTTAACAAGGGAATTTATTATCAAGGGAAGTTAACGAGGAAAACTATTAACAAAGAAAGTAAACCAATGAATGACAAGATTCTTTTAAGGCCACAAATGGCCAGTTATCTTATTCCAGTCACCCGTTGGTCCAACAGTCCTAAACACTGTCCAAGATGCCTTCTGCCCCCAAACCTCAGAGGAAGGCACTCAAGGGTCGCTCCGGGTTGTTCGTTGGTTCAGCACTTCCTCCCGGTCGCTGCTCCTCCAATTTCACTCGGGGGCTTCTCCCTTCAGGGCCTGATGCTGAAGGACCCCGAAGGCTCTGGTCCCAAGTCTTTCTACAGGTGGCAATATCTCTCCGCTCTCAGATTCTTAGTCTCCAACTCCGCTCTCCGATCCTGCTGCCAAAAATCCCCCCCCCAACGGCTTCCTCTCCTTTTTAAACTGCCACGCCACTGCCACGTCCCCCCAAGGGGTGTGGTAGGGGCGGGCCAACTGCCACTACTCAAGGGTCTAACTGCTGTAAGCCCAAGGGGGAGGAGCAAGGGGTGGGGCCGTCTGCCACAACCCAAGGATGGGGT
>PVHY01032455.1:0-11864 GCA_004024945.1 Uropsilus gracilis
GGGCCCCCTGGCACCATGAGGATTCGGAGCTGGTGAGGGACCTGGCCAGAGGCTGGGGTGCTTAGCGCGCCGCCTGCGTCTAGGGGGAAGTGCTCGGGGCGGGAATGTGGGGCGGGAATGTGGGGCGGGCCGGGCCTCCGAGCACAAGGGCGGTCACTGGCCTCGTGGCCAGCGGAGGCAAGGAGTCCTCTGCGCTCCAAGGGCCGATGGGGGTGGGAGGGTTGGGAGGGGCGGTGCCTGCTGGGCAAGCGGAAGGCTGGCGGGGAGCCCGCCCCCAAACCTCCAAGACCGGCTTCCAGCAAGTGCCAGGTTCTGGACTCTGGGTGTCCCGAGGGAGTCACAGGTGCTGTTGCCCCCTTGCAATGTGGCTGGAACCGATGTTAAGTGAAATTTCACTGCCATGCGTGGGAGTGAAAAAGACACTTCTGGAAAGAGGAAATACAAACGGCCAACAGGGATATGAAAAATGCTCCACATCACTAATCATCAGGGAAAAGCAAAGCAAAACCACAATGAGATGCCCTCTCACACCAGTAAGAATGGCGCCCACATTAAAAAAAAAGGGGGGGGGGGCAACAACAAGTGCTGGTGTGGATGTGGAAAGAAAGGAACGACGCTCTTACACTGCTGGTGGGAGTCCAGACACTATGGAAAGTTGTGTGGGGGACCCTTAAGCTGCTGAACATGGAACTCCCATTCGATCCAGCAACCCCACTACTGGGCATCTACCCAAAGGACACCAAGACACTCATTCAAAAGAACAACTGTACCCGGATGATTATTGCAGCACTATTTACAACAGCCAGGACATGGGAACAACCCAGATGCCCCAAAACAGATGAACAGGTCAGAAAGTTATGGTCTATGTACACAATGGAATATTATTCCTCAATCCAAAAAGACAAACTTAGGTCATTCGCAGCAACAGGGACAGAGCTAGAAGGAATCAGGATATCAGAGAGAAGCCAGAAAGAAAAAGAGAAATACTGGATGGTCTCACTTATATGAGGGACAGAGGGAAAACAAGTAAACGGACAAGAAAGATTTTAAACTGTCAACAAAACTGAAGCATAGATGGGGGGAGAGGGTAAACTTGGGGGCGAGGGGAGGGATGGGCATAAGAGATTTAGATGGTTCATGGGTGATAAGGTAGTAGGAGAACCCCAGGATAGACAATGATGTAAACTATAGGTATGTACAATCAATTCAAAAATAAAATTATAAAGAAATTTCATTGAAATGTGACGACTACCCAACTCAGCTATTGAAACTCTTTCAAATAAATATATATGGAAGAATTCGAGATGGTGATTCTCTTTCAACCATAAACTAAACAACATGTAAATACAGCTCAAATACTGGGATAAAAACATCATAGCTGAACGCAGCTCTGAATGGAACATTCTAGAACTAGAAGATTCCAAAGATGTAAATTGTCTCATTAAAATCTTTTTTTCTATTGACCATTAAAATGATACTGTTTGGGTTATACTTGGCTAAAAAATATTAACGGAATGAATTTCCCCTTGATTTCTTTTCCTAAACTGCCTACTAGAATGCTAGGTCTCCCCGAGCTGGCTGCTCGAGCTCCTGGAGGTCTTGGCCTGGCACCGGCCTGCTGGCTTATCCTGCTTCCCTGTCTTACTTGCCCTTTGGCGCTGGCACTTGCTGGGCCAGACCAGACAGGGCAGAGGCTCCTAGGGAGGCCTGAGCCAGCTGGGAAACAGGGAGCAAGGAGAGCTGTCTGGGCAGTGCACCTGGACAGCAGTGGCCAGAGACAGGGCCTAGGCTTGGGGTCAGACAGAGCCAGAGGCCACCCCTGCCTGATGGGCTTGGTTAAGGTAGGGGGGAGGGGGAGATAGGACTCAGGTCACAAGACAGAGTCCACGTTCGCTGTGGTGGAGACAGTGGCAGGCCCGGGTCTGTGTGTGTAGGCCCTGGCTGGGGTGGAGTGTCTGCCTTGCTAAAGCACCAGCCTGCAGCAGGCCTCAGGACCCTAGCATTGGCCTCCAGCTCCCCGTCTACCCTGGCTGCCCCCAGAAGTGGGATTCTAGAATCCCTGTGACCTGTGTGGTGCCCATCTCTGCCTGTGTGCCTCCCTCACCAGCTCTTGAAAATAGAAGCAACCAGGGGTCTTCGGGCCAGGGTGGCAGATCCCAGGGCCCTCATCTGAGGGATGGGAGCATCAGGAGCCTGGTCATCCTCCCTTTCTCTCCCTTCTCCTTGGTCACTGAGGCTGCACAGAGGCGGGCAGCTTAGGTCAAATTCCACATCTGTCTCATTCGAGCCAGGTCAGAGGGGCAACGCAGGCCTTCTCCAGAGCTGGCCGAGTGTGCCACCGGACAGGGCAAAGTGCAGCCTTGTGACCCCGGAGACCAGCCCCTACTTTACACATGGCTTCTTGCCAGGGTAAATGCTGTCACCAACCTTCCCGCAAGGCTGGCGGGCATGTCTCTGGCTGGAAGGAGGGTGGGGGTGGATGAGGTGGGGGCAGAGGGGTGGGCTCACCTCCCAGGTGTGGGGGTCCTCAGTCCTGGACCCCTTTAAAAAATACTTATGAAGGCCGGGCACGGTGGCTCGTGCTTGTAAGCTTCAGCCTATGAAGCGGCGGGGCTAGGGATCGCGGTTCGAGTCCCGCCTGGGGCCCGTAGCGAGACCTAGTTCCACAAAATAGCTGGGCGTGGTGGTGCGCGCCTGTCATCCCAGCTACCTGGGAAGCTGAGGCTGGGGATTGCTGGAGTCTGTGGTACCCCGGGCAACGAGAGCCTGCAGTTCCACGGGCAAAAATAGCAAGACCTAGTCTCAAAAAAAAAAAAAAATACTTATGTCCTCCAGCTACGTGTCAGCCCCTTACAACTAGGCAGTGGAGCTGTCACCCAGGGCATGATGGGGGGACTCTCAAGTCTGAGGGCCCCCATCATTGGCCCAGGGGCCATGAAGGGAAGACCTCCTGGGAAGAAAGGAGACCCAGGTGTGATTCCTGGGTCAGCACTGAGGTGCCGTTGCTTTTATCAGACGTCAGGAATTTGCAGTTCAAGTCGGAAGCAGAGAGCTTAGTACCCAGGAGCCTTGGCCAGAGTGCTCTTGGCAGCGGGATGACCGCTGACCTAGTCCAAGGCCCCTGCCCTTAGGCAGGCTCCCAACTTGCATTGCTCCCTAGAGTGCCACGGGAGGAGGCTCACCACCCGGCCTCCCTCCCAGCACCCCGTACTGCCGGGAGATGGCAAGGAGCCTGTTTAAAAAGATGATGCTGACTTTAGACATGGCTCGAGAAAGCCACGGTGGGCCAGGAGGGTCTCAGTCCCGGGGTCCTGGGGGGGGGGGAGGCAGACCCCAAATCTCAGTGAAGAAAGACCATCTCCAACTGCTCACAGGAGATATGAAAGGTAATCAAAAAAGGATGTGGGATTCACCTTAGACACCAGAGGTTGCCAACCCGAATGCCGCCTGGGGGTGGGGGGTGGGGGGAGCAGGGCTGGTCTGTGTAAGCACAGTGAGGCGGCGAAGGGAGCAAAGCAAGCTGGAGGCCACGGAAAACCCCATTCTCCACACTCTTGTTTATGGGCAATCTTCCACATGGCAAACATTGGCAACAACTCAGAAGGTTTTTCAACATGGCGGCAGCTCTGTATCCAGACAACTTCCCAACGTAAGGTCACCCCCAGACTGTGCCTCCAGCGAAGGTTACACAGGAATTGTTAGACGAACAGAAAAACATAGCAGCTTTAGAAATCTCAGCCTCGCCCATTTTGAAGAAAGTCAGTACCACGCACCAAGTTCGTCCTTTGTGGAAGTCAGTGGGTGCAGCCGACGGGGAGCCAGTCTCACATTCTTCCCGTGGCACCTGCTGTCACCCTCCCCGCCACCCTTTGTGGGTCTGCCTGCCCCCCGGGGTTGAGAGGGGGGGGGTTGGGTCCTTGGAGAGAGAAGAAATGGAGGCACAGAGCAGGCAAAGTTTTAAGATCACAGCGCCCCCAGCCTGCTTTGGCACAACTAGAGACCGTGGCAAGAACAAGGGCACGTGTGGTAGCACCTGCAGAGCGCTGGGCAAACAGAAGGCGCAGCTACACTTCTGCTGAGCGGGTCGGGCGCGGAAGTAGCCACCTGGCTACTCCCCCTGGACGGCGCCCCCCCCAAGGTCAGCTGGGAGTGGCCTGTGGCCTTTCCAGAGCCCCTGAACAACCCCAGGGCCAGGCAGGGAAGGCAGGGAGCTAATGCCTCCGTCCCTCCCTAAGTGGAGTTCCCTCCTGCTCGTAATGGCTCTGACCCTGTCTGAGCCACGATACCGAGAAAAGGACAGGAACTCGGCACCTCTGGACCTGCACTGCTGGGCCCTGGGCTCGGACCCAAGACCAAGAGCAAGCCCTGCGCCCTTGTTTCTCTGCCTCTAACTTGTCTTCAGTGCCGCGGGCAGTTCCCGGCGGCCGTGGGCTCTGGGGCTTGGCACAGAAAGAAAGTCAGCGTTGACATGCAGGAGTGAGAGGCCCTCCTCTCCCAGCCCTGAGCTGCAGCACACGGCTCTCTGGGCTCTGGCCCCACCGGCCCCCAGACGGCGCAGCCTCCATTCTGGTGGCTCCGGGAGCATGGCCAGGCAGCCCAGCCCTCACCGCTCTGGGGACTCTTCCAGAATTCCAGACAAGGACAAGGGATAAGATCTAAGGGGCCATGCTTGGCATGCTTATTGGATTGTCCTGCATGTTGTGAGGTGCCCAGTGCATGCCAGGGGTGCCTCCCCCACTCCATGCACACACGGGCACATACATGTACATCATATGAGTGCAGCCTGGAGGGGGCCGCATGACCCCCGGCTGAGAGCTACTGGCCTGGCTGCCCCTCTTGCATTTGAGAATCGGAAGTCCCAAGAGGGATGTGTCCAAGTTGACACCCCCAGATCTGCTCCTTCTGCTCCAGAGTTCTCTCCAGCTGCACGTGGAATGATGGCTGCTCATGTGGATACAACCTGGGTGACCCCACGGTGCGAGCCCAGCAGGCAGCCCACTGTGAGGCCCAGGGTCCCGGGGATTCGCTTTCCCAGGTCTGCACTGTCAATATGGCCACATACCCCCACGCTGGGGGAGGGGGGGCTTTGCAGGTACCACCACCCCAAGGTCATCGTGGAGGTGTGGGGGGCTCAGTCAGGAGCCAGCCCCCAGCCTGTGGTTGGAGCTGGGGATGTGTGGGGGTCCAGCCTTCATCTCGGGGCTCCAGCGAGCTCGGGGGGTATGTGGAGGACTCAGTCACAGGCTCTCGCGGTCTTCCCAGGATCCTCGCAGTCCCCGTTGGGAACGATGGCGGTCAGCGCCAGCTCTTCCTCGGGGTTCCGGAGGTGACCTGAACACAAGAAAAGCGGTCACTGTGCAGAAGGTGGCTCAGGAGTCACAGGCTAGGAGTGCAAGAGCGGAAGTCAGCCCCAGAACGGCCGCTCAAAACACAACCAAGGACACGCCAGGAACCTTCAAAAGGCGCATCCCCTGGACTCAGCTGCTCCACTGCTAAGACTTCATCCTAAGGGAATAATGCAGACTGCTGAGCGGGGCTGCTGCAGCCGCTGGCCGCCAGCCAAGGACGGGGCAACACGGAGGGTGGCCCAGCACAGAGAAAGGGAGAACCTGGCCCTCCAAAGACCCAGGATGGCGCCAGGCCCCTGAATCCAGTAGCCCCGACTTCACCTCTAGGCTGTCTTTTGGGGAGAGCTGTTTGGGCTAGTGTGAATCACGGTTTCTTCCTTACCCCAGCTGAAAACCTCCAGAGTGACTCAGGGTCACACAAAGGGATGGGGTGATAAACCACATGTTAGGAGTCAGGCATTAAAAACAGTGGCTAAAATCCCACAGAACTAAGCACACACCTAACCTAAAAATGGGGACATCCGAAGATCTGCAGATCTTCGGGTCTGCAGATATTATCCTACAGTTTTGCCAGATGTCCCCATTGGGAGAAACTGAGAAAAACATACAAGAGAATTTCCATGTGCTTCTTACAACTGCATGTGAACCAACAGCGACCACCTATGTATGTGTATGTATATATATACACACATGACTATATATGTCTATATACATGTATACATATGACCCTGATATATGATTATGCCAAGAAATACTATATGGTACAAAATAGTCTGTATGCACAATGTAGCCATAATCCTATATTCAGTATATATTATAAACATGTATGTACGTTTGTAAATGCTACACACGTTTTACTACATTCACTTCTACGTGATAGTAAACAATTTGTCATATGTCATATGTCATGCTGCAGATTTACGTAAAACAGTTGATGATTCCTTTGCTTTTTTTCTCCTTTAGTTTCCAGAAATATCCAAAATAATGGAGGTGAAAGTTAACATTTTGCAGTGAAGTATTTAAGATATTGATACATTTTGCGCTATATATATTTTTTGCACTATATTATATGGAAGTGAATTTATTACAATTTAAGTATCAGAAGGAGATTAGACAGAGCGGCTTACCCCAGAATAAGACTGTCACTACCTTTGAGTGATGGAATTAAGTGGATGATTTTTATGGTTTGGTTTTTTTTTAGACTAGGTCTCGCTGTTTTTGCCTGTGGAACTGCAAGCTCACACTACCTGGGGGTACCACAGACTCAAGCAGTTCCTGGGAAGCCTCAGCTTCCCAGATAGCTGGGATTATAGGCGCGCACCACCACACCCAGCTATTTTTGGGGGGACTAGGTCTTGCTATGTGCCCCTGGCAGGACTCAAACTGTGATCCCTGGTCCCCGCTGCGGCTTCCTGGGCTGCCGATTACAGGCATGCGCCACTGTGCCTGGCCAATTTTGTTGTTTGTTTGTATTTTTAAAATTCTCAACTCTGATAGGCAGAATTCTAAGCTGGTCCGCACGACTCCCACCCATCGTGTCAAATCTCTGTCCTTGAGGGTCAGTGGGACTTGTGAACACGGTGGGCCAGTCTCCCTGACTGGTGTACCCCACAGTCACTGATTGTGCAGTTACAGGCGACAGGAGAGAGTGCCCCCTGCCAACTGAAGGAGTAACTGCGAGTTGGAGGAGGCCTATGAGAACAGAAAAATGAGCTCTGTCCAGGCAGAGTTTAAGAAGAGGGGTGCAGCTCAGTGAGACTTTGAGAGTGCCAGAGGGCCTAGCTAAGGGGTACCCCGTCTCCTGGCCACAAAAAAGTGCTGGACGATAAACGGGGTGTCGCTTGAACACACCAAGTTTGCGATCACTTGTGGCACGGCACTGGAAGCCTGATGCAGTGACTCGTGGGTTTGGTTTAAAGAGGGGACTCAATACAATGAAGGTTTATTTAAAGCCTGTCTACTGGTGCTGTAAAGAAGCTGCAGGCTTGGGGCACTTCGGGTGGGGCGAGCACACTGATCTGGTCACAGCCTGCTCCCCAGGACTCCCCATGTCCTCTCACCACTTCCTGCCCATCCAGCATGGCTCCGTGGGGTGCAGGCCACCCAGGGTCCCTCCTAGGCCTAACCACCTCTCTAGCTGGGCTGACCTCTGGTTAGCATCTGTACTCTTCTCTCAACAGCACCCCCTGAACCCTCAACCTCCACAGCCCTGCTCAGAAATCCCACCAGCTCATTACTCCAGGGAGACCCAGGTTCAGGGTCCCAGCGCCATCTGCATCTCACCCCAGTCACTCTCCTCTGAACGTGACGTCACGTCACCCACCCTTCGCTCACGGTGCTTCCTCTCTCACTCATCCAGTTTTGACTCAGGAAAACCCCCAAGTCTCAGCACAGATGTCAGCTGCTTCAGCCTGGATGCTCGGGGACGATGACGCCTTTGCCCCTGGCGACACGTGCTGACAGCCCTGCCCAGGTTGCCATCACAGGTGGAGACTGTTGGGTCTAGACCCTGCCTGTGGTCCTTCCCGCACAGGTGTGGTGCCTCCCAGAGTCAGGGGACGCCCATGCCCACACCGGGCAAACGCTCCATCCCCACGGTCCCTGTGTGCACGTGATCATTCCCATAATCCCAAGCACCTGGTTTTCAGGGCCCAGGAAGGCAACACACTCACCCTGAGCTGGGCCACTGGGAGAGGGAGCATCTGGATCCTTCCCCCGGCTCCAGGGCCCCCAGGAAAAGCAGGTCAGCAGGGCCGGGAGACCCCGTCTCTCCCAGGCTCCTTCTAGAAAGAAAAAAGTCCCAGAGACTCTGGTGAGACTCTGCTTGACAAGACTGAGAGATTTTCTGTTCAGCAGCCCAGACCTTCAGCTGTCAACTGTCCCAGTTCCCACTGGTTAAGACAAAGATTGTGATTTGCAAGATGGGTGGGATTTTTGTACTTTTAAAAAAACACCCTGCCCCTCCCCCAAAGGACTGCTTTCTCTACATCATCTCATTTCATCTTTACAAACCCTCTAGAACTATAGGCACAAACCGACAGACATTTCATCACCGTTACAGAGCACCCAAGAGAACACGCAAAGAACAGCAACTTCCTCCTGACGTTTAGTTCCAAGGATTTCTTAATGGGAACAGAGTCAATCTTTTTAAACAGTAAGACACAGAATCTTTCCTATTGACTCGTTTCCTTACTAGGGGACCACTGCATTATCTGGGGTTCGCCTAGGAGCCACAGCTCTTTGGAATAAGGTCAAATGGAACAAAGTTTAAAAGGAAAAAATTCCAGGCAGCGCAAACACAGAAAATCCTTGTTGGTAAATCTTTACTTAGGACTTATTTGCTTTTACTTTGCAACCTAATACCCGAGAAGCCCGGAGTCTTAGTTTTTCAGCCCAAAGGCAGCTGGATTAGGCATAAACTAGGTAAAAGGGCATTGCCAAGAGGCAGGGGAGTGAAAAGTGTAAGACTACCTGTCAGGCAGTAGAGGAAGGCGGTTGGAGTTTTAAAATCTAGACACAGCTGCGAGCAAAACCTTGGCAACGCAAATCCGTTTGGTGTTTGGATAATAGTGCCACCCACTGAAGGGACAGCAGGCACCAAGTTATAATTACACTTGTGCCCTTTGGTCATTAATACAGGTTTCATGTCATCCAGCATGTTTTTATACAAGTAGAAAAGAGCTTAGTCCAATGGAGAATGATTTGCTGGCAAGGTATTAACATTCTGCAAGTTAGAGCTTAAAAGGGGCATTGTGCCCAGCCAGGCTGGGCATCAGGAAATGGGAAGGCACATTGGTGATTAAACACCCAAGGGAAAGAGAAAGAACCACGTGGAAGAGCTAGGAGAGCAGAAACACACAGAAGGTTCTGGGACTTCTCTTCCAGCAGACTGGGGAGGGTCAGGGAAGACTTCCTGGAGGAGGAGGTTCTGAATGATGGGACTGGTGAGGTGATGAAGTAGAGGATGGAAGAAAGGGCTTTTTATTTGCAGGCAACTGCAAGAGCTTGGCTCTGAGGAACTGGATGTTGCTCTGTGGGAAGGGGTGAAGAGACTAGGGTGCAGAGCATTTCAGGCACATTCATTAGGGGGCAGGCAATTTCCCCCCTGAGCCAGGTCAGCCAAGAGACTGGCATCAGCAGAGTGCCAACGCACCTCAGGACAGTGCCCTTATCTTCCAGGAAGCTGGCTGTGAAGACTCACAGAGGCAACAGAAAGGGAATGTAGATATGGGGCAGTTTAGGCCGGCATGGGAGGGGGGTTATGACATATCCTGGCCGCTGTCAAACACACCCAGAAGGCAGCATCTCAGGCTTCCAGGAACTCTTCAGCAAGAAGGGCCTGATGAGCAGGAGGGTTGGGGGGGGGAGGGGGTGTTGGGGAGAGGCAGACAGGGAGCTGGAAGGGCAAAGAAACTTCCATGCCCCATCTCTGCAGCTTCTGCTGTCTCTAGCTGCACGTTTAATTCTAGGACAGCGGGGCGCCCCACGTATCAGGGCAGATTCTGACTCTGCTGCTAACGGGGGATTGAGGGTTCCGCCCCCCTCCCCCCCTTGGCACTTTAGGGTCCTGTCGAGGGAAGGGGGGCAGCAGTGGTCGTACAACCAGGTGGGCTAAGGGCCTGTGCACGGGATGCCTGGGTCCCTCCCCTCCTTCCGGTCCCGCAACTTTCCTAAGCCGCCTCCCTTTTTTTTTGAGACTAGGTCTCGCTATTTTTGCCCGTGGAACCGCAGGCTCATGTTGCCCGGGGTACCAGACTCAAGCAACCCCCAGCCTCAGCTTCCCAGGTAGCAGGGATTATAGGTATGCGCCACCACGCCCAGTTATTTTGGGGGGACTAGGTGTCCCTACGTTGTCCCGGGAGGGACGCGAACCGCGATCCCTGGTCCCCGCCGCGGCTTCCTAGGCTGCCGCTTACAGGCACGCGCCACCGTGCCCGGTCCTCCTGTGCCCCCTTGAGCCCGGGGGCCCCCCAACTTGCGCAGCGACCTGGAAGGTCCAGACACCCCACCCGTGTCGCCTTGAAACTTCCGCACCCCGGAGCTTCGCCCCTTCTCCCTTCCTTCCTCCGCCCATCCCAGCGCCTCTCAACACCCTCCCTGCCCGGGCGCTCGGCGGCCCCCACCCCTGCCTCCCCGGCGCTCCAGACCCGCCCACGACGGACCCGCCCCACGGTGGTTGGGAAGCCGGCTGGTCGGCGCCCGGCCTCAGTTTACCGCGGAGCCCAAGGTGGGGGCGGCCCGGGGTGTCCCTCTTGGGGGAGCCTCACCTGGTCGCGCGGTCCCGGCGGCTCGCAGGGCCCGGCAGGCGGCCGCCTGCACGGCCAGGCTGGAGGCGGGGCGGTCCGGGCTGTAGGCGGCCGCTTGCACGGGGCCCCCAGCCTGGCGGCCGAACACGGCGCGCAGCAGCGCCTCCAGCAGCCGCAAGCCGGGCGCGTCCTCCGCGCCGGCCTCAGCCACCAGCACCCCGACCAGCGCCCCTCCCGCCGGCCGCCGGCCGCGCACGTCCCGCAGCATCTCCCGCAGGTGGCGCCGCGGCTCCGGGGCGGCCAGCGACGACGCGCGGCACAGCACGAAGACGAGCGGCGAGCGGATGGCGCGCGCCGCCGCGGGGCCCGGCGCCCCCCGCGCCCCCCGCGCGCCCCGCGCCCCGGGCCCCGCGACCTCGGCCCCGGCGCCGCCCGGCTTGCCCGCGGCCGGCTCGGGCGGGAACACGGCCTGGGCGAAGCCCCGCAGCAGCGCGCGGCTCTGCTCGCGCTCCCACAGCTCGCCCACCAGCAGCACCTGCCCGCGGCCGCCCGCCGCCTCCACCAGCGCCTGGAAGGGCGGCTCGGCCGGGCGCGCGGGCCGGCCCGGGGCCTCCGCCTCGCGCTCCATGCTCGCCGCCGCGCGGGCTCCGGCCGCCGCGCCGGCCCGCGCCAGCTGCCCGCCTCCGGGGAGGACACGCCCCGCCGGCTGCCCGCGCCTCGGGCGCTCGGGCCCCGCGCGCGGCCTCCCGCCCCCGCCCCCGCCCCCTCCCGCGGCCTCTCGGGAGACGCCGGGCCGCCGCCCGAGGGCCCCGCCCCGTCCCTCCCGCCGCCGCCCCGCCCCTCCCGCCGCCGCCCGCACACCTGGCCGCCGGGTCCCCGAGCGTCCGCGGGCCGGAGCGGCCGGGCTGGTGCAGGCGCGCAGGCGGCGACGCGCACAGACCTGCGGGAGCCCCGCAGGAGACCCTGGTGCCGTGGACGCGGGGTTGGGGGCCGGGCGCTTCGGAGGCAGGGCGTGCCCCTAGTTACGGTGTTTCGGGGTGGTGGTGGGGTGCTCGGAGAGATGCCGGTGAGAAAGAGGGGGAGCCGGTCACTCCGCCCCGGTATTTTTGTCACTTAGCTCATCTTTGGGGCGGTCCACAAGGAACAGGAGCTTTCCGATACGTGCTCCCCTGGCTCTGGAGACGCACGGTGCGTTAGGTCTGAGCAGAGGTAGAAGCGCAGGGACCAGCAGACACGGGTTTATTCGAGGAAACCTGGCGGTGGCAGACAG
>PVHY01032456.1:0-11864 GCA_004024945.1 Uropsilus gracilis
CGGGGTACCACAGACTCAAGCAATCCCCAGCCTCAGCTTCCCAGGTAGCTGGGATGACAGGCATGCACCACCACGCCCAGCTATTTTTTTTGGAACTAGGTCTCGCTACCGGCCCCAGGCGGGACTCGAACCGCGATCCCTAAGCCCCGGCCGCTTCATAGGCTGAAGCTTACAAGCACGAGCCACCGTGCCCGGCCTACCTAAAAATTTTTGATTGAATTTATTGTAAAAAAGCAAAAGAATTACAAAACTGTAATTGTACTCTTTTCCTCAGGTTGGTACGTCTTGATTTTAACTTCAGTTTTATCGTTTAAAAATTCTGTTACTAAATGCCCAGAACCAAATTAGATTGGAGAGACTTTGTAATAAATAAATGCCTCCAGAAAAAAATGCTTATGTGGAAAAACACTGTAATGATGAGTGAGTTCATCTGAAGCCACATTTCTGAAGGGAAAGAGATCATAGTGAATTAAAAATGAACCAAGTATATTACTTTTGAAATATATCTTAAGATATAGTAACAAAAAAAAGTAAAACAACTTATGAAAAGCTTGTTACTTTACTAGTGACAAATGTGTATTTATCAATCTCAGATATACTGTAATTTCAAAATTAAATCTTTTAAGGAAATGACAGACCATATTAAACTCATAGTCATGATCTGTTTTCCCATAATTAAATGGCATCTGTGTATAATTGCAGTATATTGTCATTTAATTCCATGGGAAGGGAGGATATAAATTGAATTAACCATGTATTTTACCCAATAATAGGTATTTTTCATTCTGCTACTTTATAGAAGAGAAGGAATAGAAAATCACAACACTCCTTTTTCTCTCAGTATCAGAATTTGTCAATTATCTGTCAGAAAGATGAACCTAACCTGTACTATGTGGTACTACTGCATTAAGAAGGAAATGTATCATTGTACAAATCATACTTTCCCAGGTTGCCTCTGTTTTCAGATGTTCATTTATGTGTTAAAATAAATATTTAATAAAATCAAATGCAGAATTTAAATGAAATTTTTAATATAAAACACAAAACATATAAACTCTACCCTCATACTGTTCCTGCTAGACATGTTTACTCTTCTTTGCCTTATAGAGCTAATTCTAATTTGAGAGTGAATATATCATTAAAAATTATCGCTAAGCTTCCTTTCAGCAATAAAGCTTCTCTAATGGTGTACTTTCTTTAGACGGGAATAGCTTTATGTGGAGTCAAAATATTTAAGAAGAAAAGATAATTCATCTATTGCATGTGAAATTAAAATTTTATTTAACAAAAGCATGATTCTTGATGGTTCTTTTAAGTAGTATAACCATATTACTGAACATTGGGGAGTTAAAACAATTTATAGATGATTAATTCCACCACCCTAACATAATTACTTTGAGCATTTTGTTGTGTTTTCTTCCTATTTTTTTTGGTATGTCTGTTATCTTAATATAATTTTAATCTGTATAGAGCTTGTATATTTCATTGAAAACTTTGAATTAGCAAAAATACTTTTTTACATTATTTCATTTTGTTTGCAACACATGTGAAGAACATTTATTTGCTCCTCACAGTACCTTTTATGTTAAATATAGGTGTTTGCTCCATTTTACATATGAAAGTATTGAAGGCAATTATTTAATACCCCTACTTAATACTGTAATGGATTTCTGTTCTCAACAGAAGTATTTGCTAACTCAAACAAGTGGGTACATTTAATGCAGAAAGAAGAGAAAATAAATCATTCTGCCAGTTCTTTTTCTGGACTTTGACCTGCCTTACTGGACAAAGTGAGTCTTTGAACAGCAATAGACTTCTTAATAAATACACTAAACACCAAGAATCTTGGTTGGTTTAATCTGTTCTCTCTTCAGCATTACATCTAATATGATTTTAAGCTTATTTTCATTTCACTGTAAACAGTGAAAACAAAGTTGGTAGTTTATAAACCAGGAAGATTACATCTAACCACTTGGTCTAAATTGTCTTGGTAAGATGAGAGCCTGGAGGCTCTGTGTATGAGAGAGGGAACCATATCACATCGGGTAGGGTATATAAAGAAAATGTGTTCCTAAGAAATTGGTCTTCTAGAGCTTCTAAATAGGTCATATTTGAATTCTGTGCCTGTTTGGTTTATTCTCTGCAGTCCAGAGCAGTGTCAGCTTTAGGATCAAAAAACAAAATATAACAAAATCATTCTGAATTTTAAATTCTCTCTTAAATTATTCTGTTTAACACATTGAATTGTGCCTAATTGTTTTGTGGGGAAAAATGAATGAGAGAACATTATACTGTAGAGAACACTACAGTAACTTTTGACTGAAGAAACTTCTTTATTGCCCAAAACTCTGTTTTCTTTTAGAAATTCTTCTAAGGAAGAGTATTTAATTTTTAAGTCAATTGATTGAACTGAAGAACACTCTCATGGGATCTTCCTTTTGATGTCCAATTTTCCTTTTATGCTTGTCATCCTTTACTTCCAGTACTCATGGACTTTTGAAAGGTGAAAGACTTGGAAGTAATTGCCTAACATTAAAGTAAACATTCTTTCCATGTCTTTGCAATGTTGTTTCACAGCTGCAGGTTTGACTGAAGAGAGCAGTGTGAAATCCTAGAAAATTGAATTGCAGTGTTTCTTGAATCAAGGAAGACCCTTATCCTACCACTGTTAACTACTAAGTTTTTGTCTGGGTGAAGATTTTCAGGATCTTTGCTGCTCTGCTTTCTCATCTGTTGATTCCCTCAAACTCTTAAGTTTGAATCATGTTGCTCTCGAGCTAGAAAGAAATTCTACAACTTTCTGATAGGTATGAGTCTGAATTCCAAACCTGTGAGTACCTGAGCTAAGTGTTCCTTCTTAACTGTTTTCCTCAGTTGGTGTATTCTTATTCCTTCAGCTCTCAGTTGCATCTGTATTATTTTAATCAGTGGTTATCTTAGTTTTGTCACCCCATCTGCTCAACTCATCTCACTTCCCCTTTTTCTTTATAGATATAAATTAGTGAATAAATATTTTTATGCACATCAACCACTTCTACCTTTATTTTTCCATTTGTCCTGATATCTGCTAGTTTACGAACTGTAAAAGGATAGGGATTTTTTGTTAATTTTATTTGTTCCTCTGTCTCTTTTATTTACCCTGTGCCTTTGATGCCTAATACAGTGGCATATGAATTGTGAAAAGCATTGGTTTTTATCTTTTAAAAATTTCATTTCCCCTTTTGTTAAGTATAAAGTTCTTCTGTTCAGATATACCCTGAGAATCACCAAGGAATATGTACCTTCATCAAGCAAAAATATTCACTCTCTGTACTTGTATAATTAATTGCTTTTTTCCCAAATGTTAAGCTAAATTATAAGACTGAATATCACTGAAAGTACCTTTTCGTTCATCATATGGTGTCCCAGGGGGAGTATGCCCATCTGGCATTCCTCACCCCCTCCTGCCTCACTCACGCCCACCATTTTACTGCTTGATAGTACACCAGTGTCCCAGGAAATTGTTTGGAAAAGTACACTAAGGAAGTAATGCCAAGTTATATTTAACTCTTAGTTCCAGCACTGATGTAAAATTTGTCTTACTTGGGCAGTTATCTTGTTTACTAATAATAAAAGGAGTGCTTGATTAAACTGTGCGAAGGGACTAATGGACACCATGAAAGAATCAAATAAGTGTACTCTGACCTCAGAATTCAACACCCACCTTGTAAAATAACAGATTTTGCTTTGGCAGAGGAAGTTGCTTAGTGTTCTCACTGTGCTGTGCTGCCTGATACATATTGCTACTTCTGGCTGTTTGAGGACTTTCCCCACCTCAGAACTCATCTGTGTCCTAACAAGTTTGTATCAATATTCCATTGAGGGGGGAATGAATATACAGTGGTCATATTATCTAGAAAGAAATCTAAAGTATGCCCAGTTTCTTTTAGTGATACAGCACTTCTAGATTTTTTTAGAAAATGACTTAAAAGTTTGTAAAACTGTCCCCAAAATCTTAAAGATGGAAGATTTATGTTTGTCTCAAACTCAGTATTCTTAGAGTACAGTATCTCTAGAGCAAGGAAACTAGCAGTCTATTCAAATTCTGCACAGTAAAGCTACATGCTTCTTAACACCAAACACAAATAAAATATATGAAGGCCATGGTTTACAGATTCCTAACTTTTTTTTAAAGTTATTTTGAAGATTGGCTCCAATTTCAGACCACTGCTCACCACCTCCACTGCTGCCCTGTGATCCAAGCCACTGTCATCTCACATGGATTGTAACTCCCAATGATCTTACTTGCTCCCTGTTTTCCAAACAACAGCCAGAGTACTGTAAAAATGTCAAAATCGTGCCGTATCTGTTAAAAACCTTCTAGTAGGAGCTTCTCATCACAGAGTAAAAGTCGAGTTCCTCACTATGATTTGCCAAGCCACTCTGGACTTCACGTACTATTTTTTAAAGCCTTTTCTGACTCTATTTAAAATTCCCTCACCTCTACTTCCACCCCAACCCACACCCTATCCCTGCCCTGTCATACATAACCACCTTTTTACTGCTTCATAGTATACCAGTGTCCCAGGAAGTGTTTTGGGAAAATATACTAAGGAAGTAATGCCAAGTTTTATTGGATTGCTTTAACTCAATTCCGGGGTTATTCCAGAGGCCTTTTGTCTCACTTGGGCAGTTATCACCTTATTCCTCTTCCCTTGAATTTGTTTTTATCATTGTTGGTACTTAACCACTGTGTTACATTTATTTTACTTATTTTTACCTTGATTTTTTTTTCTCTCCTAGTACCCTGTGAGCGCTAAGAGAGCAGGGATTTTTGCCTATTTTGATCACTTCTGTATCCCCAGTGCATGGAAAGTACCTAGAAGTTTAGATAACAAATATTTATTGAATAAGTGAATCCATTTCACTATTGTTTGACTCCTAGATTAGCCTACTAACATTTTTTTTAAATCAGTTACTCATAATTTAGAAATCTAGGTTCTAAGGATAGAGAGCCAAATTTTCTGACCACCCTGTCCAACCCCAGCTAAACACACACCTCCTTACAGCCTCTTCCTGAAGCAGCCTTAAACCTTACATTCTAATTATCTCCCTCATCCAAGCCCCACCCCTTCTAAGTACTTAATTTCTCCAAAATAACCTATCCTTATTTTTCTCCTCTTATCTCCCATATCAGAACCTACTGTGTAAGAATTCTTAACTGAATTTAACCAAACCCCAGGTATTCTCCCGGTGGGATTAGCTAGTATTCCTGTCCCATCTCCCTGCCCCACCCCACCCCCCAGTAAAACATGCTGATTAATGCCCACTTCCTACTATGTGCTTTTAGCTATGTGTTCACAGCTGCTAAGCCTTTGTTCCTTCACTTGCTCAACTTGGATTGTATAATATCAAAATCAGTTGTATTTATTCCTAAATAAAGGAATAAATGTGTCAATTCTATCATAATAAAATTTACACTATTTTTAAAATTATTAAACTTCATTTTTCAAAAAAGCAGTTTGAGATTCACAGCAAAATCCAGTGGGCACTATAGTTTCCTTATATCCTTTGCTCTCAAACATATGACCTGCCCCATTGTCACTATCCCTAGAGTGGTGCATTCACTCCAGCCAGTGAGCCTATATTGTCACATGATCTCAGAAGGCTATAATGGATGTTAGGGTTCTCTTGGTCATATGCCTTCATGGGATTTGACAGATGTGTAATGACACATGTTTACCATTCTAGTACCATACAGAATATTTTCACTACACTAAAAATCTTGTGTCTTCTGCCTATTTATCCCCACTCCACTGACAACCGCCTATCTTTTTACTCTGCCAATAATTTTACCATGTTCAGGTTCATAGAGTTGGAGTCTTACAGTACGTAGTCTTTTCAGATTGACTTCTTTCTCTGTTTGCAGCTAAGTTTCCTCCCTGTTTCTCCCTGTTTTAATAACTAATTTATTTTAGCTTGGAGAATATTCCACTATCTAGTATATTCACCTACTAAAGGACATCTTGCCTGAATAAAGTTGCTGTAAACTATGTGCAGGTTCTTGTGTGATCAGAATTTTTCAACTAATTTGAATGAAATTCAAGGAATATGACTGCTGATAAAGTGTGAATGACTTTATAAAAACTTTTCTTATGTACAACTATAGTAGCTATGCCCTTTTAACATTTATTCCCACCAGCCGTGACTGAGAGTTCTACCTGTTTTACATCCAAGCCAGCATTTGGTGGCATCAGTGATTGGGATTTTTATCATCCTAATGAGTGTAGTGGTTTTTCATTGTTTAAAATTTCAGTTCCCTAATGACATCTAATCCTGAACAACTTTGCGTGTGCTTTTTTGCTATCTATGTATATTATTGGGTGAGAGGCCTGTTGAGGTCCTTTACCCATTTTCAAAGCAGTTTTTTTTTAATGTTGAGTTTTAAGAGTTCTTAGAGTATTTAGATAACAATTTTTTATGACATGTGTCTTCTGAAAATACTTTCTCCAAATCTGTGGCTAATCCTCTCATTCTCTTGATACTGTCTTTCACAGAGCAAGTTTTTCATTTTAATGAAGTCCAGCTTATCAGTTATTTCTTTGGTGGATCATGCTTTGGCATTAGATTTAAAAAGCATTGCCATATCCAAGGTCATTTAGATTTTTTTGCTGTTGTCTTATAAATTTATTATTTTGAATTATACGTTTAGATCTGTTTCATTTTGAATTAATTTTTGTCAAGACTTCAGTGTCTGTGTCTAGAATAATTTTTGTTTTACTTGTGATATGTCCAGTTGTTTCAACATAGTTTAAAAGACTACTTTATTTCATTATACTGCCTTGTTTCTCTGTCAGAGGTTATTTGACTATGAGTTTGTTTCTGAGCTCTTTATTCCATTGGTCTGTTTGTTCTTTTACCAGTACAACCCTTTCTTGATTATTGTAGCTTAATAATAACTCTTGAAAGTAGGTAGTGTCAGTCCTCCAACTCCTTCAGTCGTCCTTGTTCTCCAGTATCTTTTTTTCTCAAATTTTATCAATTTACCAATCCTTTACATAGTTTTGGGAGTACAACTTTACCCCAGTTTTACTTACTTTCTTCTTCCATTTCTCATCACCCTCCCTCACAACCCTTTCCAGGAACCAGTGCACTTTTCAGAGTCTGTGAATGATTTTTGTTGTGTTGTCCCAGTTTTCTTTCTTTCTTTTCTTTCTCTTTTTTTTTTTTTTTGATTTTTCTCAAAATGTGCTTTAAGTACCTTCATCAGAATTTCCCAAAAGGTTGTTAAAAATGCAGGCTCCCAGGTCCCACCCAAACCTACAGAATAACCACTTTTGGGGGTGGGGTGGAGGACCTTTTGAGTCTTTGAGACTAGAGAAGCAATGCCCTAATTACCATTCAGGTATTTTAATAGTATTATACTTGATGAATAAAATATAAGAATATGAAGGTCATTTACATTTATTTCAAAGTCTATAAATTTTTCATTAATTAGACAGTTTTAAAACACTACTGATTCCAAGTGGTTTTAACCTTTTTTTAAAAAGTATTGATTCAGTAAGCAGTTTCCGCTTACCACTCAACAGAAACATTAGCTATAAAGAGCTTATTACAGACCTCTCCTTTCTAATCTCTTCCTATCAACCCTAACCACTTTGTTGCTTCTGTTAAAAAAAAAAAAAGATCAGATTTCTACAACAGTTTGATTTTTTATTATACTGATTTTATTTTTTATTTTTTTTTTTCATCGCTGTCTGCCCCAGGGTTCTCCCACCACCTTGTCACCCATGAACTATCATCTTAATCTTTTTTACCCATACCACCTCCAATTTTCACCCCTCCCCCTCTCTTACTCTGTATTTCAGTTCTGCTGGCAGTTTTAAATTTTTCTTGTCTGTTTGTTTGTTTGCTTTCCCTGTATTCCTCATATAAGTGAGACCATCCAGTGCTTCTCTTTTTCTTTCTGGTTTATTTCTGCTAGCATGATTCCTTTAGCTCCATCCATGTTGTGCAAATGACCTGTTTGTCTTTTGTTCATGAATAATATTCCATTGTGTACATATACCACAACTTTTTGATCCATTCGTCTATTTTGGGGCATTTGGTTTGTTTCCATATCTTGGCTTTTGTAAATAACATTTGAGTACAGGTGTCCTTTTGAATTAGTGTTTTTGTATCCTTTGGATAGATTTCTAGAAGTAGGGTTGCTGGATCAAATGGTAGTTACATTTTCAGTACTTTAAGGGTCCTCCACACAGGTTGTGGAGGGAAACCAGTTTGTTTTCTTTGTATATATATCTATAATCTAAATGAGTGACACCATCAGTAACTTTCACTTTCTGTCTTAGTTCACTTAGCATAATCACCCCAAGATCTACCCATTTTGTCCCAAAGGGTACTATGTCATCTTGTAGAAACACTAAATAGTATTCAATGAGTATATAGTCATAATTTCTTTATCCAGTCATCTGTCATTGGGAATTTAGGTTGGTTCCATGACTTGGCCATTGTGAACAATGTTAGTATAAACATAGAAGTGCATAAATTCTTTTAGATCTGACTGATACCAATTCAGTTAAATTTCCACTAAAGAAATTCAGGAAGATACTTCAAAAATGTCTTGGGGAAGAGGTAGATAAGGTACAAAGAAGCTGACATGGTC
Organism: Uropsilus gracilis; assembly: GCA_004024945.1. Classification (NCBI taxonomy): domain Eukaryota; kingdom Metazoa; phylum Chordata; class Mammalia; order Eulipotyphla; family Talpidae; genus Uropsilus; species Uropsilus gracilis. The sequence continues at coordinate 8,645 of PVHY01032456.1, forward strand.
ATGGGACCTGAGTTCCTTCAGCAGTAACTGCCTGGTCCTTTTAGAGCAATGATGAACACTGAGATGTCATCCCCAGAAACCAACTTGTTTTGGGAAACATGCCAAGCACAGTTTGCATGGATACACTGGGCTCTCGGGACCAGAGTTTGCAACAAAACTACTTCCAGGGATTCTTGGTTTCATAGGCCAACAGCACCCTGTCCTTTGTGGTGTTTACTGCAATCACTGATAACATCTTATTAGTCCTTCCATTCCCAGGACTAGCACTCATCCAGGCAGTGCCCGTACTGCATCAGGTCATACACTTAAAATCTCATGGAAACAGAAGTAGAAGAACTTAGTGAATGAGGTAGAACTGCAAATACTGATTTTGTGATCTCAAGCCCCAGGTCACCCCAAGTAGTGCTATCACACTAATTTTTTTCTTTTTTTTTTTTTTGCCTACCCCACAGAGGATGCCTGAGATCCTTCAGCTCACTCTTTTTGTATGTTTTTCCTCCTGACCAGGGACTGGTTGTGTTGCCGTGGAGATGTGTCCCAACTCTGAGCACATCATGTTCTCATCCCTACACAGCATCCTCTGCCCCAGCTCCTTGGGGTACACTGAATGGCTAAAGACAAGTATTACTGTCTCCAGGGTAAATTCCTGTGAGCTCACCATATGTGCTAATAGTTCAGCATGCTGCCTCCCCACTCCATCCTCTGCTGTGGCCTCCCGTAAATCTGTATCGATTTTCATATTATTTGTGTAGATACCTAGCAGTGGTGTTGCTGCATCATATGGTGTGTTTGTTTTGTTTTGTTTTTTAGGAATCTCTGTACTCTTTTCCATAGAGGCTATGTCAAATTATATTCTATTCACACCAACAAAGGATGAGTATTCCCCTTTCTGTGTGTCCTCATCAACTTAATACAGGCTCTTCTCACACGAGTGCGATATCTCATTGTGGATTTGATTTACATTTCCCTTACAAGGGGTGATGCTGAACATTTTTTTCACTTGCCTTTATATCATCTGTGTATCTTCTTTGGAGAACTATCTGTAGATCTCCCCCCCTCCCCCTTTTTTTGTTTGTTTGGTTGGTTGGTTTATTGTTGTTGAGTTGTGTGTTCTTTATGAATTTTGGAAAATAACCTTTTGTCAGATGTACAACTACCTTTTCCAGTTTATTTTCTTTTAATATGGTTTCTCTTAAGGTACAAGGTTTTTATATTGAGGTAGTGCTATTTATTTATTACTGCATTTGTTTATTTGCCATTGCTCTTGCATCCCCAAATTATCTCTGTGGTAGGTGTTTTAGGATGTGTACCTATGTGTATGTAGTTAAGTAATGATCTTATTTTATTTTTTTTGGATGTGGCTATCCTATTTCCTCACCACCAGTTGTTGAAGAGGCTTTCCTTTCTCATGGCTCCTTTGTCAAAGATTAACTATATCTGTTTTGGTTTATTTCTGCATTCTATTCTGTTCCATTGGTCTGTGCTTCTGGTTTTGTTTCAATACCATACTGTTTTGATTATTCTTGCTGTTTAGTACGATATCATCATTTTTCTTTTCTATGAGGATTTTTTTTTATTTGAATTCTTTTGTGGTTCCATAATTGTTCTTGAAAAATGTCATTGAGATTTTGAGGTGTTGTGTTAAATCTGTAAAATGCTTTAGGAAATATGGCCATTAAAAAAAAAAATTCTCTCAATGCATGGGCATGGAAAATCTTTATTTTTTCTGTGTCTTTTATTTAGACCCTATTTTACAGTTTTTAGTTACATATCCATCTTTTATTAAATTTACTCACTTTACTCACAGGTATTTTATCCTATATGACTACAAATGGGATTGTTTACTTTCTTCTAATGTATTGTTTGTGCAACAGATTATTAATTTTGCATTTTGCTGCTTGTATTTGTCTATTATTTTGAGTTAGGTTTTTTTGTTTGTTTGTTTGTTTGTTTTTGTAGAGTCTGTTGGATTTCTGTATCTTTATCATCATATTTTCTGTGAATAATGAGTTCTTTCCCAACTGGGATTCCCTTTATGTTCGTTCTTTCTTTTCCCTAACTCCTTTGAGTAGGGTTTTGAATATTATGTTGAGCAGTAATGGTAAAAGTGGACATCCTTGTCTTACTGCTAATCTTAGAGTAAATGCCTTCAACTCTTTACTACTCAGGATGATGTTGCCTGTAGGTTGTAATATAAACCCTTTGTTATGTTAACTTTTATTCTCACTTTATCCCCAGAGTTGTTATTGTTAAATGGGTATTGAATTTGTCAAATGCATTTCTAGAGTCTGTTGACTTTTTTCCTCCTAGAATCTATTGAATGGATTATGTGATTTTTCTTTTTTTTTTTTTTTTTGTTGATGTGATGAATACATTGATTGTTTTGTGTATTTTCAGCCAACCTTGTATCTCTGGAATGAACTTGATCATGATGGAAAATTCTCATGTTGCTTGATTCGATTTGTCAGGATTTTATTGAAGATTTTTGCGTCTGTGTTCATCACAGATATTGATCTATTGTTTTCTTTTGTGCTGTCCTTGTTTTGTTTGGGGATCGAGGTAATGCTGGCCTTATGAAATGTGTTTAGAATCTTTTATCTTCTTCAACTTTTTCTGAAGATTTTGAAAAGAATAGACATTAGCTCTTGTTTGAAGGTTTGGTAGACTTACTACTTTCAATCTCTGTGCTTGTGATTGAACTGTTTTGTTTTGTGTTTTTTTTTTGAGACTAGGTCTGGCTATTTTTGCCCTGGAAAACCGCAGGCTCACATTGCCCAGGGTACCATGGACTCAAGAAATCCCCAACTCAGCTTCCCAGGTATCTGGGATTACAGGCACGTGCCACCATGCCCAGCTATTTTTTTGGAACTAGGTCTCACTATGTTGCCCTGCGCGGTCCCTGGTCCCTGCCGCGGCTTCCTAGGCTGCCGCTTACAGGCACACGCCACCGTGCCTGGCCGATTAAACTCTTTAAACTCTCTTTTTTTATCCTGGTTCAGTCTTGGAATTCATGATTCTAAAAATTCTTCCATTTCTTTTTTGCATATAGTAGTCCCCTCCGATCTTTTGTATTTCTGCAGTATTTTCACATTCTTTTTATTTGGATTTTTTTCTCTTTTTAGTGAGCTTGGCTACAGTTTTATCAATTTCATTTATCCTTCAAAAAGAAACCCTGCACTTAGTTTCATTGATTTTTTTTTTTTTTTTTTTTTTTTTTTTT
>PVHY01032457.1:0-11864 GCA_004024945.1 Uropsilus gracilis
CAGGCTCTCGTTGCCCGGGGTACCACAGACTCAAGCAATCCCCAGCCTCAGCTTCCCAGGTAGCTGGGATTACAGGCACACACCACCACACCCAGCTATTTTTTTTGGAACTAGGTCTTGCTACGGGCCCCAGGCGGGACTCAAACCGCGATCCCTAGCCCCGGCCACTTCATAGGCTGAAGCTTACAAGCACGAGCCACCGTGCCCAGCCTTGCCATTTGGTTTCTATTTGTCCCATCTATTCTTTGTTCCCTTTTTTCTTGTCTTTTTTTTGAGGGAGGTGTCAACTGAGTTTTGCTTTTGTTTGTCTTGTTTTGTTTAATATAGATTTTTACATTGTTGTATTCCCCCAGGGTTCTCTCACCACCATATTACCCATGAACCATCATCTTGATCTTTTGTGCTCATTCCTTCCCAGATTTCTCCTTCCCTCCCTCTTTAGCTGTAATGTTTTAGTTCTGTTCTGTTAGTTTCAACTTTTTCTTGACCTTTGTTTGTTTTCCCTATATCCCATCTATAAGTGAGATCATCTGGTATTTGGCTTATTTCTGCTAGCATGATTTCTTCTAGCTCCATCCATGTTGCCACAAATACATTAAGTTTGTTCTTTTTGATTGTTGAATAATATTCCATTGTTTAAATATATCACAACTTTCTGATTCATTCGTCTGTTTTGGGGTATTTGGGTTGTTTCCATATCCTGGCTATTATAAATAGTACTGCAATAAACATCTGAGTACAGGTGTCATTTTGAATTCATGTTTTGGTGTCCTTTGGATAGATTCCCAGAAGTGGAATTGCTGGATTAAATGGTAGTTCTAGCCGGGCATGGTGGCTCGTGCCTGTAAGCTTCAGCCTAGGAAGCGGCCGGGGCTAGGGATCGTGGTTCGAGTCCCACCTGGGGCCCGTAGCGAGACCTAGTTCCAAAAAAAATAGCTGGGCGTGGTGGTGCGCGCCTGTCATCCCAGCTACCTGGGAAGCTGAGGCTGGGGATCGCTTGAGTCCATGGTACCCCGGGCAACGAGAGCCTGCGGTTCCATGGGCAAAAATAGCGAGACCTAGTCTAAATAAATAAACAAACAAACAAATAAATAAACAAACAAACAAACAAACAAATAAATATGGTAGTTCTATTTTTAGTAGTTTGAGGGTCCTCCACACAGCTTTCCATTGTGACTGGACCAGTTTGCATTCCTACTGGCAGTGTAGTACCAGTGTTCCTTTTTCTTCACATCCATGCCAGCATTTTGTTGTTGCCCTTTTTTTGATTACTTTTTGCATGGTATATCTTCTTCAAAAGTGAAAGTTTTGCCGGGCACGGTGGCTAGCGCCTGTAAGCTTCAGCCTATAAAACGGCCGGGGCTAGGGATCACGGTTCGAGTCCTGCCTGGGGCCTGTAGTGAGACCTAGTTCCAAAAAAAATAGCTGGGCGTGGTGGTGCGTGCCTGTAATCCCAACTACCTGGGAAGCTGAGGCTGGGGATTGCTTGCATCTGTGGTGCCCTGGGCAATGAGAGCCTGCAGTTCCACGGGCAAAAATAGCAAGACCTAGTCTCAAAAAACCACAGAAAACAAACCAAAAAAAAGGGAAAGTTTTCTTGGGGATGGTTACTAGTTTTATAAAATGAATTTAGTCCTTTTTTTGCTTAAAATATTTTATTCATCTACTTTAAAAGTTAAGAAAGGATATGTATTGAATAGAACATATAGTCAAGATACACTTTAATTCTTTATCATAAATAGTTAAAGGCAAATGGCAAAAGTTAGGGAAAGAACAAAGACAGTAAACACATAGATGGCATATAAAATATTAGGCTGTCTGGAGAAAGATTTTCTATAGAAAGCCTTTCTTGTAACCCTTTAGGATATTACTATTAAAGGCTCTCAGAGAACTATTGACTTTCAGGTGAATGTAAGCACAAATGGAAATCTCATTTCTAGTTACTTGGGCTCTGGTCTAAGTGAAATTGTCTGGAGCTGACTGGCCCATAGGCTAGAGATTTCTCATCTCTAACTCAGTTGTTACTGATCTCTGTCTAGAATTGGCTTGGAAATGAAATTGAGGTTATGGTCAGTACAGAAGAAGCTAAACGCCATCTGAATGACCTTATTGAAGACCGAAAGATCCTAGCTCAGGATGTAGCTCAGCTCAAAGAAAAAAGAGAATCCGGGGAGAATCTACCTCCTAAACTTCGGGTAAGTGCCTATATAGAAAAGTTACCAATAAAAAGACTGCACTCCTCAGAAAGCCTTACTGCTTTGAATGATTACTTTTCTTCACTCTTATTTCCATTGTTTTTTACAGAGGCGCACATTCTCACTTGCTGAACTGCGTGGCCCAGTTTCTGAATCAGAGGACTCCATTACAAAGCAGATTGAAAGTCTAGAAACTGAAATGGAACTTAGGTAACGGAACTATCTCTAAAGCGTGGTAAAACTTTAGAGATAGTTGGAGAGAGCCTAGAATCAAATTAGAACCTATCAATCTGGGAATCCAAAAGTTTGTTTTTCAGGGATCAGTTGTATGGTAAAGGGTAGAATTAGACTGTTAATGGTAACTATAGTATTGTTTATACAGATGCTATAATGACATACACCTAAAGCCTATATAATGTTATAAACCAAGTTGTCTCAATAAAAAAAAGAGTAACAGTATAGAAGAAGAAATTTAAAGATGATCAGTAAAGTAGATGTAATGTATAAGTAAAGTTACCATGAATGTTACATGAGATTAGTAAATTAGGTGCATAACACAATGCTTGGCATATTAGAAGTGCTTGATGAAGCCGGGCATGTTGGCTCATGCCTGTAAGCTTCAGCCTATGAAGCGGCAGGGGCTAGGGATCGCGGTTCAAGTCCTGCCTGGGGCCCGTAGCGAGACCTAGTCTCAAAAAAAAAAGTGCTTGATGAATGCCCTTTTCTTTTTCCATTCCTACCACGAAGATCTGAAATTATACTACATAGCCTCTCTAATCACTGTTGTTGCTTTTCATATCTATGAAATCTAGAAGGATTAACTTTTTTTTTTAAGTGGTGGTGTGTGCCTTTAATCCCAGCCTAGGACGAGAGGCTGAGACTGGTAATCACTTGAGTTCATGGGTTTAAGACCCACCCCAGGGCAACATAGCAAGACCTAGTCTCAAAAAATAGCTGGGCGTGGTGGTACACACCTGTAATCCCAGCTACCTGGGAGGCTGAGGCTGGGGATTGCTTGAGTCTGGGGTACCTCAGGCAACATAGTGAGACCTAGTCTCAAAAAAAAAATAAGAATTACTTCAACCTAATTGTCCCAACATATACTGAGTGAGTTCAGTTGTGTGCCAAATACTAGAGGTTTTGGTCTGTACCATTCCTACCCACTCTTTTATGTTAAGTACTATTTTATTTTATTTTTGTTGATTTATTTTTATGTTTCTTATTTTTTGCTTACATAGCTCGTGTTTGTAGGCATGGTCCTCCCCCGTCCTCTCCTTCCCCTGGTCCCCTCTCTGGTCATTCCAGTTCCTTTCTCATCATCAGTTATTGGTTGTTGATTGGCACATTGGTGTCTTTGTATTCTTTCTGAAATAGTGTCCTCCTGGGTGAAATCCTGCATTCCTGGGGGACTGCATATCATGCTGATCAGATCTCCATGAATAACCTTAGGGCAGGTGATCCTTCTGAGCATGTTGTCAAACCTCCTGTTGGTGTGGAAAGTGGCTGTCCCATTTCTTCGTTGTGGAACTTCCTGTGGTGGAGGAGGCAGTCTCTTTTTCTCAGGACACTTATGATCTCTGATTTTAGTGTCTCCTTGTTCCTATTGGTTGTCTCATCCATTAATTCCATTGTTTGTCCTTTAGTGTTGCTTTTTTGATTTTGTAGCTCTGGTAACTGGCTTTGGGAAACCAATTCCCAGCCATTGGACATGGAGGAGTTCCCCAGTGGGGACAGACCTTAGCCGGGGGTTGGTCTGGCTCACTCCTCTCTTTTGGTCACAGTTCTCTGTGGGCCACTGACACTTCTTTGTGGCTTTGCTCCCCCATCTCAATGGGGGAGCTCCTTGTTCACGTTGAAAGTGTCTCTGGGTCAGGATTTTAGCCCCAGCACCAGAAATGTTGTTGGTGTTACTTGGTGATAAGTCTTCATTCTTATCACAACCATCTTGTATCTTGGAATTCCAACCATACTCTTTTTTGGGGCAGGTAATGGGTGTGTTCAGGGCCTTTATATCTCTATCTCTTCCGTTTTATCTGTATCTGAGCTGTTGTTTTTCTTATTTAAGCTAAGGACTAGCTGAGGTGAGAATGTACCAGAGGGGGACTCCCCCTCCCAGCCTGCAGCAGTTTTCTAGCCCCCATCTCCCCAACCTGGAGTAGGAAAGCGGGGAGCCCCGGAGCCCCCGGGCTGCATGAAGGCAGCCAAGTTGATTGCTCCCCTAGAAGGGAGCAGCTGATCTGCTCCCAGCTGCACTCTAGGTAAGAGAGCACCTCCCCGAGGCCTCCCCTCAGGTTGTAAAACCTCAAGGGGGTATGGCCTCTTCCACCCAAACAGGGGAGCTGAGCAAAGATTTTATAGTGTTTTAGACAATAGAATTTTATCACCTAGGAGATATTGGAGATCATTTAATTTATTTTTAGCAACACTAGTTATTTATCTTATGAAATATCTATAAGTCACTCAACATTTGAGTTTCATCTTTGTGCTGTACTAGATGTACTTAGGATATATATGGGAAAGAATAGATAGCATCATCCTTGATTGCAAGTGGACATCGTATAATGTGGTATGCTGTCATCATTTGTTAAAATTTCAGGAATATTTTAAACCATTGATAGCTTACAGTTGCTTGACAGTATCTATAACAAAGAAATTAGCCAAAGGTACAAATAAGTTCTGCTTTTCTAAGTACTGGTTGTTAAACATCTGTACATCACTGCATAAGTGAATGATTATTTAAAAGTATGGTAGATTCCAAGTAGGGGACAGTTAGGTAAGGGTGAAGTTAGCCAAGGGTAATTTCCTAACCTGATACATTGTAAACTAAATTTTAGATTAGCTAAGGGACATTAATTGTTAAAAGACATATGACAGATGACAGTTCTGAAGTGTTCTGGCCTACCTCTTTCAAGAAGCCTTCCCTGTCTAGGCGTGCTGGTGTGCGCCTGTAATCCAAGCGCTGGGAGGCAAGAGGCCAACGGTCGCTTGAGCTCACAGGTTCGAGACTACCTCGAGCAACATAGCAAGACCTGGACTTGAAAAAGCAGCCTGTCGCCGTGACAGGTACCTATAATCCTAGCTGCCTGAGAGGCTGAGGATGGGGATTGCTTGAGTTTACAGGTTCGAGACTACCCCGGGCAACATAGCTAGTCTCAAAAAAGCAGCCGGGCACTGTGGCAGGCGCCTGTAATCCTAGCCACCTGAGAGGCTAAGGCTGGGGATCACTTGAGTACATGGGATTGGGACTACACCAGGCAACATAGCAAGACCTAGTCTTAAAAAAAAAGCCTTCCCTGACTCTTCATTCTTCACTGACCTTCAACACTTCCAGTATTAAATCATGTTATTCAGATGATATGCTATCTTTATATTTATTGTTTTGTATATATTGGTCTTGTCAATCTATACAGATTGTAATCTTGTTGAACTAAAGGACTGTATGGTAGATCAGACTCCTGGGGGTCTTGAGACCCTTTTAGTGAGTCTGACTGATCGAACTTTTCATCATAATATTAAGACATTATCTGTCATCTTTACTGTGTTGACATTTGCCATGATTGTGAAAAAGCAATAGTGAACAAAGCTTCATGTCTTAGTTTGAATTAAAACAGTGCCACCAACCTGTGCTTATGATTATGACCCGCTTCATGCCATACACACTAATTTTTAAATGAGTTTTACTTAAAAATGGTGGTGTTTTATTTATTTGTTGATATATATGTTTCACATCTTTGTATTCCCCACGGATGACGCACTGCCTTCCTTCCCTGACCGCTCTCTCCTATTCCCCCTCCCCCCTACTGTTGTGTTCTTTGGTTGTTAGCTTATTTAGACTTTTCCTCCTGGCCTTTTGCTTGTTTTTTTCCTATTACCCAAACCATTTGGTTTTTGTCTTTTCCTTTCTGACTTGTTTCTGCTGATATGATTTCTTCTAGGTACATACATGTTACCATAAATTTGTCATTTTTAATTGATGAGTAATAGTCCATTGTGTATATATACCATGTCTTTTTCATCCATTCATCTGTCTTGAGACATTTGGGTTGTTTCCATGTCCTTGCAGTTATAAATAGTGCTGCAGTAAGCATCCAAGTACAGGTGTCCCTTTGTATAAGAATTGAGGTCTCCTTTGGTTTGATCTCCTTTGGTCTCCTTTGATTCCCAGAAAAGCAATTGCTGGGTCAAATGGTAGTTCCATTTTCATTAGTTTGAGGCTCCTCCACACTGCTCTCCATAGTGGCTGGACCAGTTTACATTCCCACCAGCAGTGTAAGAGTGTTCCTTTCCACATCCATGCCAGCACTTGTTGTTGCCTGTTTTTTTGAGGTGGGCCATTCTTACTGGTGTAAGGTGGTATCTCATTGTGGTTTTTATTTGCATTTCCCTGATTACTAATGACGTTGAGCATTTTTTTCATGTGCCTATTGGCCATTTGTATTTCTTCTTTGCAGAAGTATCTTCAGTTCTCTCCATTTTTAGACTGGGCTTCTTGCTTTGTTTTTGCTAAGTTGTGTGAGTTCCTTATGGATCCTTTTTTTTTTTTTTTTTTTTTTTTGAGACTAGGTCTTGCTATTTTTGCCCATGGAACTGCGGGCTCTCGTTGCCCGGGGTACCACAGACTCAAGCAATCCCCAGCCTCAGCTTCCCAGATAGCTGGGATTACAGGTGTGCGCTACCACGCCCAGTTATTTTTTTTGGAACTAGGTCTTGCTACGGGCCCCAGGTGGGACTCGAACCACAATACCTAGCCCCGTCCGCTTCATAGGCTGAAGCTTATAGTGCCCGTCCTGGGTCCTTTTTTTTTTTGAAACTAGGTCTCACTGTGTTGCGCAGGGAACCACAGACTCAAGCAATCCCTAGCCCCAGCTTCAGCCTCCCAGGTAGCTGGAATTACAGGTGCTTGCCACCACGCCCAGCTATTTTTTTGAGACTAGGTCTCGCTATGTTGCCCTGGGTAAGTCCCGAACCCATGGACTCAAGTGATTCCCAGTCTTGGCCTCCCTTCCTAGGCTGGGATTAAAGGCATGTGCCCCCCACACCCAGCCCCTTGTAAATCTTTGTTATTAAACCCTTATCACTTTTGTGGACGGCAAAAATTTTTTCCCATTCTGTTGGGTTTCTTTTTGTTTTATCTATTGTCTCTTTTGCTGCACAGAAGCTTTTTAGTTTAATGTCGTCTCAGCTGCTTTATATTTTCCTTCATTTTTTTTTTTTTGCCAGCTGCAGATATATCCAGAAAGGGATTTCTTAATTGTAATTCGTGGAGGGTTTTGCCCAAGTTTTCCTCTATGTATTTTATGGTTTCAGGTCTTATACCCAAGTCTTTTATCCATTTTGAGTTGGTTTCAGTACAAGGTATGAGGGTATTAGCCAGGTACATTTTTTTGCTTGTTTTGATCCAGTTTTCCCAGCACTAAAATGGTGTTTATTTTTTTAAAGAGACTAGGTCTTGCTATGTTGCCCAGGGTAGTCCTGTACCATGTACCATGTTAGGTAACCTGTACCATGTTAGGGATCACTCAAGTGATCCCTAACTTCAGCCTCCCAGGTAGCTGGGATTACAGGCACGTACCACCACATCCGGCTATTTTTTTGAGATCTTGCTATGTTGCCTGGTGTAGTCTTGAACCCATGGATTCAAGCAATTCCTAGCCTCAGCCTCCAAGGACTGGGATTAAAAAGCATGTGCTACCGCACTGGACTTAAAATGGTTTTGATAAAGCATTTTGATAGATTGTTAATTTTATTACTTTACCCTTGAGTTTGCATCTTTTCAATATTCTGTGTAAGAGTGGGAAGAACACAAAGCACTTCTGTATGATAATTGTTTTAACAAAAGCATGTGTGCAATTGTTTAAGGAAAGAAAGATCCAGGGACCTTTTAATCATTGAACATTATCTTTACTTGAAAGAATGATGAACAAGCTATGATTATTCAGATTTGGATTCTTGGCAGACATTTTCTCAAAACTGAACAGTGAATTTGTCACAACAAGGAAAACAACTGACAATATTTGTTGTCAAAGACAGTGTTTGTTTGGGCTTTCAAACAGAACTTAAAATTTGCAAAACTTTGCTGAGCTTGATAGTTTCCCTGATGAAACCAACAGTGATAGTAATAATTGATTTTTTTATATTGTATAATGAAGTGTGTTAACACGTGGAGGCTCTGTATGACTCAGTGTTATCAAAATGATGTTATAAAATCATATAGTGGTAAAAGATTCATTCAGATTGTAAGGTAGGCCAATGAATTTTAATGTAAGAGAATAAGAAAAGCTTTTTAGTAATGATGTCAGATTCCACATTTCAACAGACTTTTAAGGAACTTAAAAACTAACTTAAACTTGCTGGGTTTGGTGTAGTTCCAAAGAAAAATGCTCACAGTTATCTGAAACAGCTATAAAAATGCTCCTTCTTTATCCAGCTGTCCATGTGAAAGTGAATAGTCTTCATTTACATCAACTAGAACTTGTCTCAAAAGATCGAAGACAGCTTGGCTTGGTGGCCTGTGCCTGTTGTCCAAGTGCTGGGAGGCAAGAGGTTTGAGTTTGTGGGTTCGAGACTACCCTGGGCAACAGAGTGAGACCTGATTTGAAAAGCATCCAGGCACGGTGGTGAGCGCCTGGATCCGCAGACTCTCGTTGCCCAGGGTACCCTGGACTCAAGCAATCCCCAGCCTCAGCCTTCCAGCTGGGACTATAGGTGCACACCACCACGTCCAACTATTTTTTTGAGACTAGGTCTCACTGTGTTGCCCCAGACGGGTCTCGAACCTGCAGACTCAAGCGATTCCCAGTCTCAACCTCCCATCCTAGGCTTGAGATTAATGATGTGTGCCACCATTGCCAGCTGCAAGACCTAGTCTTAAAACCAAAAAAAAAAGAAAATATTGAAGACAAGGGTGAACAGGGTATAATGAAGACTTTCTGACTTTAACTGGATACACCTATCTGCCTGCTTCTCTCTACAAAGCAGGCTACACACTCTTCATTAGCATTTACACTGATCACCTTTACCATTGATATGCAAACATCAGCTACCAGTTTCTCTGCTTTCTTTCCCTCTTTCAGATCTAAAAAGAGAAATTTTAAAACACAGTTTAAACTCTCCACTTGTGGGTTCTTACCACCATCCCCAGCCTTCTCAACCAAAATACCAAACCATGCAAGACTATCAGTGCAGACTAATTTATTTCTAACAAAGTGATTTCTAATTATCCTAATAACTACAAAAGAAACATGTATGACTCAGAATACTTCAACATTGTCCAAAACCTTTCTCAGTATTGTCCAAAGTCCTTTCCCAGATTGCCCCAAAGTCCTCAGTCTCTCAGTCCTGATCATCTCACCAATGTCCAGTCAGAGTCCATCTCCAGACGCTTGAAGACATGTTCCTTTGGCTGCTCCCTTGACTTGCTCCTCCTTGTCTTCCATGCTGTCTTCTCCTTGTCACCTTCAGGTAGCAGGAACTCCATAGTGCCGAACCAGCAAAGTTCACTTTCTTCTCAGGCCTAACTTTTGCACGGCCTCTTTCAGACACAAGTCAAACTCAGCAAAACAAACTCCAACACGGAGTTCTAATCTGCAAACTCCTTAACTGCATTCAGCACACATGCTGCCAGCCTGGGTCAGCCAAGGGTTGCAGGCCCCCGGTGGCCACATGGCCAAGCTCCCATGGCTCACATCTTTACAAGATGGCTGATTCCCATCTCTCCTCCGTTGAACCTCTCTCTATCAGATCTCCATATTCAAATCTGAATCCCTCTCTTTGTTTGCATACCCTTTATATATCCTGATTTCCCACCTTCCAGGAAACCTGTTTCACCTTGACCATTTCACTTCTTTCTCCCCCTGCATCTCCCTGAAGGGAAATTCCAACTAAGGTCATTCTCACATTTTAGCATCTGTCCTTGAAATCTGCAATCTTAAACAGGGGGGGGGGGCACACCCTATCAAGGGGAGATGTATGAGACTCAACTCTCTTTTGTGAAGCCATACATAACACATTATAAAAATATAAAACCCTCTCTCTTCTCACTAAATTATTTTTTTTTGTTTTAGTAAAGGGCATTTTCCATAGAATGTTTAATGTAAAATGGATTGCTGTTATCTTTCAATGAATTAATAAGTATTTAATTTTTTATCCCTCTCACTGGACAGAGATTTGAAAAACGAGCTATTAATGAAATGAAATATTATGTGAACCTTGGTTTCAGGTCATTTATAGGTATCAATTTGGTATTTGATTCTAGCAAAGAACATATGCCTGCTTGTTCTTCCAAGATTTTTTTTCCCTACATGCATTCAGCCTGAATCTTATTCTTAGGTAGGTGAACCACTATTTCACAATCTGAGATTGGCCTCAAGATGAAGTCAAATTATGGTCAATGCACTACAACAAAATTCTTTTTTTTTTTTAGACTAGGTCTCGCTATGTTTGTTGTCCGAGGTACCACAGACTCAAGCGATCCCCAACCTCAGCCTCCCAGGTAGCTGGGATCACAGGCACCCGCCCCAGCGCCTGGCTCCTTTTTTGAGACCAGGTCTCACTATGTTGCCCTGGATAGTCTCAAACCCATGAATTCAAGCAATTCCAAGCCTCTTGCCTCCCAGCACTTGTCACCATGCCCAACTGCACTACAACAAAATTCTTAATAAAACAAATGTGTCCAAGTCCCATTCTATGACCATTTTTTTCAACAAGGATTTAATGAAAACTATTTGCGTAGTCTCTTGGCGTCCTTCATACCAGGATTTGAGATAGTATATAAAGTCCTAAGCAGATCACTCAATTATTTAGATGATATTTAACTGATACCACTATCCATAAAACTATTTGAATTTTCACTTCATAGCCCTTCTTTTTCTTGATGTTGAAGCTACTAGCAATAAAGTTTATTCTTTCTTTTCCTGAAGGAGTGCCCAGATTGCTGATCTCCAGCAGAAGCTGCTGGATGCAGAAAGTGAAGACAGGCCAAAACAACGCTGGGAGAATATTGCTACCATTCTGGAAGCCAAGTCTGCGCTGAAATATTTAATTGGAGAAGTAAACATCACTCTTTCTACCAGAAATTAGGGGTCTGACTTGATAGGTTGAAATGTGACAGTAGCCTGGAATACTACCGTAGTGCTATTGCCATTTATATCATAGGAACCACATTGACATTGACTTTAAAGAAATGATTTCATGGGTAGAGGTTGATGAAATGTATGACCTGCAAATTGATAACTTTCATGCCTGACATACAGTAAGTGTTCAATAAATGTTTGCTGTTATTATTAGGAAGAAACCAGGATGCCATAGTAGGCCACTGGTTAACATAAACACTGTACTACTTCTTAAAACAGCTATCATTTATATATCAAAAAGTTTAAGATAGAATCTAGGAAATAGAAAGTGTAATCATCTCTTGATATACAAAAGATTTGTCTTAAGGAAAATGTACATTTACTGACCTTAAAATAGCATTATTATTTTTTTTAATAATTTTTTTATTTATATATATTTCACATCATTTCAGTCCCTGGGAGTCACCCACCGCCTCCCCTTCCCACCCACTCTAGCTGGTCCCCATTCTCCCCTTGTGCACTTTCATTCGGTTGACCAGATATATTAGTGAAACCATTTGGTTTCTGTCCCTTTCTATCTGACTCGTTTCTGCTAGAA